>JAQFXP010002363.1:0-15422 GCA_034693685.1 Belba bartosi
TCAAAATTTTGGCCAAAAACCTAGGGGGGGATCAGGGAAGGGATTTTTCCAAAAACGCTCAAAAAACCTATATATTTATAATGAAATTTTGCCTAATTTAACTAGATTTAAACTAGATTTAAACTAAATTTAGTTAAATTAACTGGATTTAAACCGGATTTAGGACCAATTTACGGAAAATTTTCTAATTTTGGGCAAAAAACCCAAAAATGTCGAGGGGGTACCTTTTCTCGAACCAAATGCTAGGGGGAATTTTTGCCTGATCCCCCCTATCGATCTATGATTAAAAGGAAGTATAGCTAGAATATTAAATGTAAAATGGAAAGTGTAAAATATAGAAAACAAAATTTACCCTAATTTTGCTATTTAACCTGATTTAGCTAGAGTTAAATTAAATTAATTTAGATTTAAAACAGGCTAAATTAATTTATACTAATTTAATGCACAATTTAATATTAATTTTAAAATTGTTTTTAACCAGAGATTTATAGGGTCGGCCGGATTTTTTAAACGCTCAAAGACTCATATATTTATAATAAAATTTTATCCAATTTAACTGGATTTAGACTAAATTTAGTTAATTTAACTAAATTTAGTTTAAATTCAGTTAAATTAGATAAAATTTTATCATAAATATATAGGTTTTTAAGCGTTTTTGGAGAAATTCCTCCCATGATATTCCCTAGATTTTTGGCCAAAATTTAAAAAAATCCCTCACCTAATCTCACCCACCCCTCCCCTGTATCGGCCGACCTTCTCGATCCCTGATTTTGTTTGTGATAAGGTACTCTATTTACTGATTTGCTAACAAATTTATTTTTGTTTTATGACCAAAATTATGGAATTTTGCCTAAATTAATTCTAAATTCAGTTTAAATTTAGTTAAATTAACTAAATTTAGTTTAAATCTAATTTAAATTTTTTTAAATTGGGTTTAATTACGTCACTATTATATAGGTTTTTAAGCATTTAAAAAATCCCCTCTCTTAATTTTTGGTTAAAATGTTGAAAACATCATTTTCCTGATTACATAATAATCAAAGGCTAAAGAAGTATTGCATACCTTTATTATTGACCTAATCTTAATTAAAGTACTACTTTACTACTTATTCTACCATAAACAACAGTAACTAACAAGTAAGATCAAATTCTATATTAAAAATTATCTACTGCTTGTAACAAAAAACAAATCATCTTGGTATACCGATCTTGGTATTAACTTTTATTATAATCACAAAATTGATCGTGGATTTTGTATAGACTTATAAATTCTAATATTTAATGTATTCACACATAACAACCAATTGTTTTAAATTGTGTTGAAAACGAAAGAATAGCTTAAGTTTTGATTATTCAGATTTGATTTGACGCCAGCATTGATGAGTTGTATTGATTTTCGAGTCAATATAATAATACAAATAATTTCTGAACTACTTTCTGGTCTAATATGAAAATACGAGTCAACTCACGTCCAACAATAACAACGACTGAATAGTTATTAATATTTTGACACAACAGAAGACAACGTAATAGTGAAGTCGAAGCTATTCTCTTATCAAAAAGTGGTGTTTAAGGAACTGAATGCTATATTTCATCTAAATTTCATTTTTGCTATATTATAGCAAATCATTTATCTTTCGTCACTAAAATGGCTTATATTTGAGTTACGACAGGACTAGAGATTGACTTTTTCCCAAACAAACAAACTTTTTGTCACTTAAAAGCTGTTCTATCGGCACAACTATCACACTTTGAAGTTAGTGTCAAGTGATTCAAAATTTAATTATATGTAAATAAATTGACATAATTTCTAATAACTTGAGTCATATCTAAGATTTTTATTCGAGTTGTGAGTTGAGTTGAAAATAAAGTCAGAATAAAATCTTAATTTAATCGTAAAGTGTTGGTAGGAATCAGATCTGGAAGTGTCGCACATTTACTTGAAATATGATCTTTGCTTTCAAATTGAATTTAAATTAAAGTTTTTTTTTGCAAAAATATTTGAAAGTGGTTTTGAATTATTAAAAATCTAATATTAGTATAAAAACGAAACAGAGATTTTGTTTCTTTTTTTATATTCTGTTCACAATTTTTTTTATAAAGTATTTAAACTTTTTTCTATCGCATGAAAGGTAACCGAAAATTGGTTTTATTCAAAACTTCTTTAAAAATGAATAAACATTTAAATTAAATTTTGAGAGAAGTTTGTAAATATTTATTGTGATATAAGAATTGTTTGCTCTATATATTTAGATTCAACTCAACATTAGATAAAATCGAAATATATTTCGTATTAGAAAGAGATAAAAAATCACAAAAATTTGACTGAATTTAATAGAGAATATCTGTACAAAGAATAGCTATAAAATATCAATTGATGTGAAAATATTCATCGCTTTTATCTCTGGCCTGTCTTCCCAGGCTTTGAAGTATTCTTCTTATCAGAAGACATACTTTTAATCGTATAATCATTTTCTTCGTTTTCCTCTTTAATGATCTGAAGTGAGTGAAGGATCAAATATATTGAGCTCACAATCAATGCAAACACTATTAATAAATTAATCCAAATGCAGATATGTATGAAAGATAGTAGAAGTCTGCAAAGTAAAAGTATGAACAAGTGAATAATAAAGCAAACATTAGTTGTAAATGTACAGTAACAGTATAGTCTGTACTATATAGTCTGTAGTAAAATATAATAGACTACAATGTATAAGTGTACCTGTGCTCTGCAATAAAAGCATCAAAAGTACAACAATGTATCGGCTCGTCATCAATGTTATTATATGCTAAAGGCACATTATTATAGCAGCAATAGACCTTGTTGTCTTTTAGGCACACTTCAGGCAATTTAGTATTGTTTGCCTTTTCATACCTACATTCAACAAACTCTGATCTCCAACTAGTCATTATTCTACTGTTCGACATTGATTGGTCTGATATGATATTATTTTAGTTAAGTTTTCGTTAATTTTTTTTCGATAGTTAGTAAATACAGTAATAATCAAAACTTACTGCAAAGGCTAAAACCAATAAATAAATAATGAGAGTATATAATGAAAATTAACAACATTTTAATTAACTAATTATTTAAAACCAAATAATATTTTTAATAAATTAAATATTTTAAATTAAAATTTATGAAAAATTATTGATTTTAATATTAGTTTTAAAATATTCATTTCAAACAAGAGATACATTGTTTAGAGCGAACTAAATTATAAATACGATATTAAAGTACAAAGCAAAAATATCTTATAATCTACTGCATCACTATTTTGCATTAATTAAGATTTATTTGGTTTATAAATAATATTTTTATATTTTTATATTGCAAGAAAAATATCATTAATTGATAAACATTTTTAAGATAAGTAGAAAATCAAAGAAATATAAAATTTTTAATCAATTATTTCGACGAATTGTTTTATGAGAAGAATGACTCAATTCTGATGAAAGCTTTTCATTGTTTTCATTATTAATATCTGAATCAATAGAACCAGTTCTGAAAGGGGGGCCAAAAGGGTAGCCATTGTTTCCACCAATAAAGCCGTCGTTGATCACACCGTAACCGAAGCCATACGAAGGAATACCTGCGTTAAGACCTGCTCTCAAAGAATTGATCAAATGGAAGGTATGAGGCATTAGATGACTCAACATGTGATTTGAACCATAATTCTGAAAGTGATTGTATGGGCTATTGATAGGACCGTTAAATCCAAACCCGTTTTGCAGATTATTCCAGTGATTATGTGGCGGAAAGCCTCCAATTGGTATCAATCTCTTGGTATCTGGATTTGAGTTACCATTATTTGAATGAAAATTAAAACCATTAAAAGAGTTCGGTTTTAATTGGTTTGTTTCAAAGGGTCTTATATTAGGATTATTTTCTCCGAACACCGAATCACTGCTTAAACCAAAATTTGGTCTTTTGTTGTGATTTTGAAATGAATTGAATTGAGTTTGAAATTCATATATAAAAGATAAAAACTATTGATTGAAAAATAAGAATAAGTTATCTAAAGATTGAAAACTTTGAGAACTTACCAAAAACAGTGAAAACGAAATCGATTTATTCAAAATCATTTTAATGGATTGGATGAGGAGTTAAGAAATTAATTGCGTTTTCGGATGAATGACATCAACTCAAGCAATGGTGAGTTTGTGTAAACATTTAAATGATTTAAACTATTAAACTGTTAGTCAAATTGCAAGTCATCTTCCGCTTTACTCAATTCACTTTTAATATTGATATAAATATAAGTTTTTCGAAATTTCCAATTTTGTACGCAATTCATGAGAGTATACAATGAATTCTATGCAACCAATTGTTAATCGAAACTACAGTTGGGTTTACATGAATCACAAATAATAGCAAAAAATTAAAGTAAATATTTTTATTGATTAATACAAATCTAAATGACTGTTGAAATTAAAATTGTATATTTCATTTCATTTAAAAAATTTTAATTTCGGTTAAAAATAAATTCGATGTTAAAAACCAAAATATAATCTAATCAATACATTTGGACAAAAAACATAATTAGAGCTTAAATTAGATTTCAATTAAATATAATTAAACTTTTGGAAGCATTAAATCGAAGATAAATATTGATATAAATAATAAACAATCAAAAGATAAAATCGAAACTTTAGAAAATCAGTTAAAACTTCTTTCATAAATATAATTTCGTTTAATAAGAATTCAATTAAATGATCAAAAAGTGAAAAAAATATATTACAGAAATCGAGTCATTCAAACAATTTAGTTATTCTTTTTGTCGACGGATTGGTCGACGTTTGGCTCCGAATAAATTTCGTCCGAATTTTGGTTTTGGCCTTCAGTTTCACTATTTTGGAGGTCTTTGATGTCGGAAACCCAAAGGCCAGAGTCGACGCACCTCTTCATGTGATAACGCGCATCCGTTTCGTCCATTTCGGTGATAGTCTTCTGCAGAAGAGTGACATCACGTGATTCGAAACACTTCTGAAGACATTCTGGCAATGAGTTGAACACTTCTTCGGGATCGAGGCCTCCCGGGCCAATGCGATTCTTGCGCTCTTCCTCCTCAACCTCCTTCATCGCCTGCTCTAACCTCTTGCGGGCCCTCTCGCGGATGCGCTCTTTGAAAGACCTCAACTCGTCCTCAAACGCCTCTTTATATTCTTTGTCCGCCTTTTCAATGCGAGTGAAGAACGCGGAGACACAGCCTCTCGGGTCGACATCCAATTGCTTCGACAGTTCGAGAATATATTGCATCGACACTACCTGTTTGGCCACGAATTCCATTAATTCGTGTTTGTCCTCAATCTCCAGATTCAGACACCAAAGCGCCAGATAGTTAGCCGACTCTTCGCACACTATTGGCCAGACATTCGGTTTAGACATTTAGAGTCAATTGAATCAAATAATGTCAAAATGCAATACAAACCCAATTCTTGGTTTGAGAGCAGGTATTGTCTGCAGTCGTCGGCTTTGCCCAGAAGTCCAAAGTGTTTGATCTTCTTCTCGTTCTTCGCAACGAACTCTTTATATATCTGTTCCAACTGTTCGTCAGTCAACTCACTTCTGTCTACTTTAGGAATCGGTTTATTGATAATAGTCTTACTCCAGCCCTCCTTCGAAATGGTGTCCACATTCCAGGGCATTGTCTTCTCCTTCTTCTCCAACTCGAGTTCCTTTAGTTCCAATTCATTGGTCTCTAACTCCAGTTTCTTCAGCTGTTCTTTGATCTCATTATCTTCAGTTTGTTTTGCCTTTTCCGCCAAATCCTTCTTCAGTTTCTCGGCTTCGAGTCGTTTGGTGTGAACTTCGGATTTATTCTTCTCGAGTTCGGTCATCCGTTCGACCCGCGCCTGATGTCGCCATCGGAACAGTGACGCCGTATCGATGTTCGGGTGAGTGTCGTCCTCGTCGTCACTGATCTGTTCCACAATTCGAGACAATTGTAGTCAATGTTTGGCTAAATCTAAACTTAAGTCTAATTTCTTATCAACTCATCTATACCTCAATTGTCTTCCATTTGCTGTAATCAACCATTTCTTCGATTTATCGATTCGTTTCTCAACTTTTCAACGATTTAATGGTTTTTAAAGAATTTATTTATCGCTAATATATAACTGATTTAATCTAAAGTTTAATACAATTGAAATAAATTTAAATTAATAACCGAATTAAGACTAAATATATTATCAGTTTTGGGATTTCGCGAGACTTCTAGAAAATAGCGATAACTGATATAACGACAGAAATTACGACAAAAATTAAGTTAAAAAAGACTTTGTTTCGAGATTTTATCGATTCGGTGGCAACTGTTGCTAAATAGTCACTAAAATTCATATCTTTTGTTCACTAAATCATTGATAAATTATTTCAGTTTAAATTAATTGGTACTAAAACTTATAATTATTTAAATTTAAAAATTAATTAATAATTAATATTTATTCAAGAACAACGTCATAATCTTAAATAAACCCCAAATTCATTATTAATTTTAGATTTCTTAAATCTCACATTAATTATAATTAAGAAATAATTAAAATAAAATGTCTAAAATAAATATTTAATTAATATAAAAATTAAACTATTTTGCCATTAAATCAATATAAAATAAATAAGATTTAAGCTATTTATAAATCTTAGCTACTGTTGTATAGACTGTCAGCTGTTGTCTCCGTTTAGGGATATTTCGGACAAAAACAGGGATTCAATGAATTGTTTATTTAAAACTAATTACATAATAGATATGAAATTTGTTTAGTTTTGATTCAATTACATTAAATAACTTATGTCTTATTAAAACAATTGATTTATAATAACAATAATATTTATAATTGAATTGAATTGACGTCTAATTGAAGCGAAAATGACAGAAGTGTCGACACTTTTAGCGACTGCGAAGGTTAGTCACCAATCAATCAATTATTAGTCTAGTCTTAGACTTAGTCTAAGAGTTGTATTGAATTGAATTGATTTGATTGTTATATAATATGTTTAATGAAATTGCTCGTCAGTATCGATATCAGGCTCAGAGCAAACGGGACGTCATGTCTGCGATTACTAATTACAAGAACTTGAGTCCAGTTTTGGAGAAATATGTGTTTCCGGACGGCAACCAGAAAGATCTGATTTGTCTTTCGGGTACAATCCCTGTGCCCTACAGGGGCTCCGTATACAACATTCCGGTCAGCATATGGTTGACTGACGCCCACCCCTATAGCGCTCCCATTTGTTATGTCAGACCAACAAAAGACATGACAATCAAAGTGTCGAAACATGTCGACACTTCCGGTCGTATATTCCTGCCATATCTGAGCGACTGGAAGGCCAATACTTCTGACCTCTTGGGTGTTATTCAGGTTATGATTTGTGTGTTTGGAGAGACGCCTCCCGTTTACTCAAAGCCGAAGATGGCCTCAAATATACCACAAACTGCAGATACATCGGGTGCTGGTGTCGGCCCTTCGGCTAACAATGCGTTCAACAATTCCGGTAATGAATTGTTTTTTTGATATATTAACTAATAATATAATTAGACAATAGTTTTATCTAATAATAAGTCTTTAACTGATTTACATTTGAAATAAATTGTGATTTTATTGTCGAATAGGAGTATCTCTTGCCTATCAGAATCCAAACTGTAAGCCATTCTTCATCTCTTCTATCGCTTGTTTTTTCATTAGTTTTGACCCTATTTTTGCATTTTTTCCTTTTATTTACGTTTTTATTTAAAAACTTAATCAAAACTTTTTATTTATTGGAAAAATTGTTAGTTTTATTAATAGTTTTTTAAACTGAATCTAAATTTAAATTTGATGCCAATGTGTGGACAGGTTTTCAACCAATGCCCCGAATCAGTAACTCGCATATGGGCCCGACCTCTACTCCCTATCCAACTCAATACCCGCCTCAGTATCCATATTCTGGCGGCACATATCCCGCCAACAGCACAGCACAGCCACAGCCCTATCCCCCGATCTCTACAAACAATGTATATCCTCCTTATCCACAAGACTTCGGATTGAATTATACGTCACAACCGCCGACAACGCAAACGCCTCAACAGTTGAGTCCGGGCGGCGGCACCGGCACTATTACTGAAGAACATATTAGAGTATCTTTGATCAGTGCTATTGAAGACAAACTGAAACAGAGGTCTAAAGAGAAAGTCTCGCAATTTCAGGCAGAAATGGATGTTTTGAAAAAAACGAGTAATTAGTTTATTATAAATAAATATAAATTTTTTAATCGTTTATTAAATTTGTTCTTATTTTAGGCGAAGACTTAAGTAAAGGTAAACAGAAATTAGAGGATATTATCAGAAGAATGGAAGACGAGATGATTGAAGTAAATGACTGCAAACAGCAATTGAATGCCAAAAATGGACAGTTGTCTGATGTGATCAGTAAGTATGATGACTCAGAGAAGACGGTAGACATAGATGAGGTGTTTGGTCCGACACAACCTCTTTATAAGCAATTGTTGAACGCATTCGCTGAAGAAAATGCAATCGTAGACGCGATCTACTACTTGAGTGAAGCCTTACGTAAAGGTGTCATAGATTTAGAACTATTTTTAAAGGTTTCGCACATTTTTGTTTGACATTGAATTATGACTTTTATTAATAATAATAATGTTTTGCGTTTATATAGCACGTGAGAGAGCTATCTCGAAGACAATTCATGTTAAGGGCATTGATGAGAGTTTGCAGAGAAAAGGCTGGACTTCCCGTCTAATACAGACCTGATTCTGAGTCGCAATTTGTATTAAATTAAAGAATATTTTGAAAGTAAACTATTTTATAAAATTCTAATAATAATTAAGTTTAGACTAATGTCTTCGAAATTAAATTTTCAAATTTCCCAAAACATAATTTTTTTTCTCTTTTGCAATACTTTTAGTTCAAACTCTATTTATAATTTAAATTTCAATTATTATTATATTTAAAACAATTAATTAAATAAACGGATTTTTTAAAATTTTGATGAGCATTTGAATAAAATTTTCAATGTTTAATATATTTAAGAAATTAATGTAAAATAAAATTTCTTTTGTAATTATTTTGTCTTAAGTTTTAATTTTTTTAATTAAAACTTTTGAAAACCCAAATAATTAGTTTTCAAAAGTTCAATGTTAATCTATTGCAGTGTTTGCCAGAGCTTTCAGTTCTAAAGCAATTAATTTTATTGTTATTTTGCTTTCATTTCGTTTAAATATTCGCATATTTTGTAATCTATTTGTAAAAAGACATAAAAATCGAAATAATTGTTATATTATTGGTGTTACCAATGAAACGGTTCTGTTATATGAAGAGAAACATTAATTTTATCGATTAATATATTTGTTTATAGTTGAGAAACATTGCAAAAACACAATTATATCAATACTAATGAGATTGAACTGATGTTTTGCAGCTTTACTTCTGAATTACTTATGCGTTGAAAAGTGTGAAGTTTTTTGTTAATTAATTACTTTTGAATCTGAAGTTATCGTATGCTGTAATGGCTCACGGATTCGGCCATATCGGGACCAGATATGCCACGAATTCCTATTCTGACCCTTCGGATAGTGGTTTGCAACTGAGTTCTCAGATTAAATAAATACTAATAATAAGCACTGATAGGTTGGAACGGCTGGCTATATCCTGTGCTCTTCATTGTGCTGCCAATAGTGGCCTGTCTTATGGTGTTAGCGCTGATCGCTTGCAACTTATATGAGTACTACCAGAAGAAGCGCCGTTTGGAACAGTATCAGTACTATTCCGAACAGTTCTGTCCTCCCATGCCTACAGACTCTCAAAAGGGTTCGGAACCCAATCGACCAGTGGTGGACACCAGTGGCTATAATGACGTTCAGTTTACCTACAATTCTATTTTCGGAAACTATGTGCCGGATCAGGACAAAGGAGTTCCCATTAGACCTTTGAGTGGTTGGGTCGCACCGCACATCTGAGCTCATTATTTAACTATAATAGTGTTGCTATACGTATAGTAATCATAACTTAAAACTACTTAATATTCAAATTGTTTTAATTTTCAAATATTATATAATATCAAGATTAATTTTTAAAAATCTTATTACTCATTTTATAATTTAAAAACTATAGATTTTAATGATTTTATAAATTATGTTCAATTTTATTTGCAAACAAAATGTATTTTAATTAAATTAATATAGTTGTAAACTCCTATTTAAGTAGTAATAACATTTAACGAGCAATAAATTCTTAATATGCGTACATATAATAAAATTAAAAAAATAACATTTTGATTATAAAATTAATCAAAACAATTAAGTTTACGTTAATCAAGATTAATTTAAATATTGCTATTGATAACAATTAATCAAATACTGTACTAATCAAAAAGAAATTGCAATTTAATTATTAAATTTATTCTATAATTATCGCCTCAAAGCTTCAAATAATAGTCTGATTAAGTATTCGAAATTTGCTTCAATACATCAGAACATTATCTGATCAAAACGAATGAATATAAGAACTTAATTATCTATATTTGCAAATATAAGCATAAATTCAATTTTAAAATTTTTACATTCGATACGATTTCAAGTTAATTTTTGATACGTTTTCTCTGCTTTTTATATGTTTATTGCATTTAATGTTCAATTTATTCGAATAGAACTCATTTAATCGTTGAATTAAAGAATTAAATTTATTTCATTAATAATTTTTAAACAAGTTTAGTGAAGATAAATAATACGAAATAAAAAATAATAAAGAAATGGAGTAAATAATCATTATTTTTGCATAAATTCATATTTTAATATAAAGCTATAAAAATGGAATAGTTTAGAGATTCGTTAAGTTTAGCTGAAATTGCAGTTATGTTTGACATCCAATGATTGATTCGATACAGACCTGAATAGATAGGAACCTATAGATAAGAATATGTATTAGCCTATCTATGCTAGATATGGTATGAGGTCAACATTGATGGCTAAACCGTTGGCATACAATTTCCAGGCTATGTCAAAGTCCACACTAGACTACCATAATATCACAAATAATATCAATTGTTTGAATTAATATTTGATTTTTTCTAATGACATTCTACTTCACATAACTATTAGTGTTGAGTGAAGTATATATTTGCAAATCATTTAAATGTTTCAAAAGAGTTTATTAGTTTATTATATTCTTTGGTGTAATCTATTCTACTATAATTTAATTTGAATTATAGGTATTATTTTTAATATTATTTTTATATTAAGTGTTGCAATAAATAATTTAAAATCTTTTATTTATTGTAAAGGTCAAATAAATTACAGCAAAATCTTTCAGTAGTTTTTTAAAACTTTTTAATTAGAGAGTACACAGCAATTAAAATTAGTGCAAATTTTCATTATCGACTCTATAGGCATATAATAAATCTCCGACTCATTGCCAACAAATCATTCGCTACTGTTATAGATAACCAACCGCTCAAACACTGAGTGCTAGAACTGAATTGCCTTTTGCCGCCGGTTTGCCTCAAAATTATGGTTATTTACCCTTTTCTGCTGCAATCAATGCAACTCTTGTTAGTATCATATAATTAGACACAAGAGCTCAGAACAGATGAAGTTCTTCTGACGACTCTCTCTCTCTCTCTCTCTTTCGGCTACTGAATGTAGAGCTGAGCTCAAAATTTATGATTAATTTCGAAACACATTAACTGTCAAAAGGATTAGAGTCTATGCAAACTTGAAATAAGTGATAAAAATACAAGACTTTTACAAAATACAAGAACACGACTCCTGAAGAGAGTTGACAAACACTTTCCAGAACTGAACAAATAGTTAATGATTGGCTAAATGTCTGATAAGAATACATCGAAGATATGCATAAATTCTTACTTAAATGCTTAACCGATACTTACAATCAATTTAATTTCAAATATAAAATTTTAAACATTTTAAACCAATTTTTTAATAAATATTTATAAAAATTTATTAACTTTGGATCTAATTTTAAAATAAATTAATTTTAATTGATTGTATTGAATCTTAATTGTAAATTAAATCAAACATCGGTTCCCTAAACAAAGAATTACAAATTGAAAAACAATTAAATAAATTGTTTAGAATTTATTTTTCGTGTATCAATGAAGTGATCTAGACACTTGCGTTTATTTTATTTTATAATTTTTGTAATTTGGTAATGATTCTCAAAAATATAACTAAACTTGCAATGCATGCAAACCTTTTGGCCGTTTTAATCGTCAATTAGTAATTTAAATTTAAAAACTATTGCCTTTTGGTTATGAATAGCATTGGTTCAAAAACTATTTAAAAAACTGAGCTTGAAAACTTAGTTAAGTCTGATTTAAATTTAAGTCTTGAGCATTTTACAAAAAAAAATATGTGTGTTATATGTTTTATGTTTTGCAAAATTGCAATGTTAAAGAGCTTTAAGTTTTTAAATTAAGTATTATATTTATTATTAAATAATATTATTACAATTTAACTTAAACACTATTTTATTTTATACATTTATTACGTTTTATAATAAATTATTTAATTTTAAAATTACTAAATCAATTTCTAAAATACTAATTCCTATTGATTATGCTAAAATAATAGTTTCATATCTACTGTATTAAAATTTACTAATGAATAAATAATATTTTATTTAAAATTAATTACCGGTAGTTTTAAAATTTTAAAATAATTATATATTTTTTATATTTCATACTTTATATAGAATAAATTATATTATTAAAAATTTTAATACAGTATTAACCTAGACAGTTTTAAATCAAAATAGAAAAACTTTACAAAATTAATTAAACGCTTAAATTTAAGAACAGGGATTGAGAAGATTGATCGGGGAGATCATGAGAGGAATTTTTTTTTAATTTGACCAAAAACCTAGGTCACCAAGAGGTAAGACTTTAAAAGCCTATATATTTATAAGAAAATTTTACACAATTTAATTGAATTTAAACTAAATTTAGTTAATTTAACTAAATTTAAACTAGATTTAGCACAAAATTAGGAAAAATTTCCTAATTTTAGCTTAAAAACCAAAAATATTTGCTGATTTCTTTTGGCGGCCGGCAATTATTAGAGAATATTTATTTGCAAACTAGGATGCCAATTTTCAAAATCAGGGTCAATTTTTACCTGATACTCTCTTGTCGATCCTTTTTTAAGAATAACTTACAAGTTAGATGTTCTTTTTAGACAAAAACTTGAGCTCAGGCTCAAATCCAAAGCTCATCCAAACCTTTGCAATTCATTACTTATAAGGACTTCTTTATAAATAAATTTCTAATTAACTACAATTTGATGTAAGCTTTGAAAACTAAAAAACTTGAGAATTCTGTTCACGTTCCCGATGTGTTTTGTCATAAGGCTATGGCTATGGCTATGGCTAGCAGTTCATCAAGTTTTAAGTCATTGCTTAGACCAGATTAGACATACATTACAGTGCAGATTGAGGTTAAAAACCTGAACCCAAATAGTCTTTATTGCTTTCATACTCAAGTTTAGGCCATAATTGATGATAAAAATTAACGTTAAGTTTAATAACAAAAAATTAATCGATTACTTATGTAATTAAAACAATCGATCAATTCATCAGCAATTACAGTATAGAATTAAAAACTAATTTTATTCAATAAAAATTATTTATTAATATATAGTATTCTAACTAAAGGTATAACTTATAAATTATAAAAATTAGTAAATTTTATTTCAAACTACTCATCAGTACTAAATTTAAATACTAATTAATGAGCAAAAAATTGAAAAAATGATTAACTAATCAAAAATTGTTAAGATTAGAGATTTAAAGATTCCAAAAATTCAAACAATTTGTTTGATATAATGTTTGTAAGTGTTTGTGAGAACTCTGTCTGAATTTGCCCTAACAGTGAAGGAATGTAATGACCTAATGAGTATCAGTAACAGTTAAGCTCTGATTTAGAAGAAACTGACATACTGTTAATCTAATGTTCTATTAATTATAACACTATTTCTGCTTCATATAGAGCGGCGATGGAGTGTAAATAGACTTTAAAATCAACGAACGAATGATTCGCTCGATTTAAACATAAATCATTAAATCATTATATTTATTGGTCTTCTGTTCTAAGGTTTCATAACTAATATATGCACTCGAATTGTAATCGGATACTAAATGATATGATTTTGTCGACTCGCTGTCTACTAAAAACTGATCCATAAGCAGAATACTAATGGATTTTTGGTTATTACAGCAAAAATGCATTTGAGAGCATCGCTCACTTCTCCACTTAATATCAGTTCAATATTTTAGAGTAGAGGCAAAACCAGAAGCAATTCAAAAATAAAATTTGATATTTTTGTATATACTGTAATTTACAGCAACAGAAAACATAACAATTAATGTAATTTAAAATATATATAACTCTAATTACTAGTATTGAATTTCAAAAATATAACATTTTAAAATTTAGCCTAAAACACAATAATAATTTGCTCGGAATTGAAAAATAGATTATTTTAGCAAAGATTACGTATAAGTAATTTTGACACAAGTCTCGAGTCTTTAAGACTTTTGATGCTCTGAACAGAGGAATGACCACAAATACGGGTTTATATCATATATTCACTGATATAATTCATTTCAAATTATAAATATCTTTTCCTTTTTGAGTATTTTGGCTGAAGATCGAAGTGACAGAAGTGGCGAAACAAGTTTAACACACCAGTTGTGTATATACTGTGCAAGCTCATTCTTACTTACTTTACATCATTTCAATTATTCTGTTTTGTTTTGATGCGAACCAGTGTTCGGGTGTTTAGTATAAAAAGCAGATCTTCTTAATGATAACAAAAAGTTTAGAAAAAAGTGATAAAATTTTTTTGAATCATCTATTGGGTGGAACCGAACAAAACGCTAATCGATTTTTTGTTTATTTGTTTCGCCTTTTCCTTAAATTATATAATATGAATGAAACATAAGGTTTTGTGTCAGACCTATTAATTCTTTAATAAAAATTTGAGACATGAGGCAAAAAAAGATTTATTAAAGTCTAGTCTTACAAAAACATTGACAAATGTGGTTTGAATGATAAGTCAATTAATTCTTATTAAAATAAATTATTGGACACTCTTAGTCCAGTTCTCAATTAAACTTAAGCGGATTATTCAAATTAATTTTAAATGTGTTTTAATTGATTATTTTAAATATTCTAATAATTTATTAGAATTCTTATTACAGATAGATATATTAAGTTATATTATTTTTCTAGTTTTATATTTATTAGTTTAGTTTATTGTGTTTAGTAGTTAATAATTTTTAAAAATGAGATTTTAATTCCTGTGTAGTCAGTATTTTATATAAATTTGTAAACATTTTGGAAATACCACACATATGTGTTGTATTATGGAATCGACTGGATGGGCGCGGATCAAGTAATTTATTTGGCTGGGA
>JAQFXP010002364.1:0-15412 GCA_034693685.1 Belba bartosi
CTCCTGATCTCTCTCTCCTGATCTCTCTCTCCTGATCTCTCTCTTCTGCTCTCTCTCCTGCTCTCTCTCTCCTGCTCTCTCTCTCTTGCTCTCTCTCTCCTGCTCTCTCTCTCTTTTGCTCTCTCTCTCCTGATCTCTCTCTCCTGCTCTCTCTCCTGCTCTCTCTCCTGCTCTCTCTTCTGCTCTCTTTCTCTCTCTCCTGCTCTCTCTCTCCTGCTCTCTCTCTCCTGCTCTCTCTCCTGATCTCTCTTTCTCCTGATCTCTCTCTATCCTGCTCTCTCTCCTGCTCTTTCTCTCTCCTTCTCTCTCTCTCTCTCCTGTTCTCTCTACTTTCTCTATCTCCCTCCCTCTCAGCCCTCTTGTAGTCTCTATTATTTGATTTTGTATTAGAATTGGAATCGAATCGATTGAGAGAGCGATGATGTGCTGATGTGCTGATGGGTTGGTTCGATTCGGCTGTTGGCTGATAGCATATACAGTATAGTATCTATGCATCTCTACTGTGCTCTACTGTGCTCTACTGTGCTCTACAATCTCTAGTCTACAGTAAGAGTGCACTGAATTGGTCGCTATTTTAGTGATACTATGGAAATATCGTTGAATTGTATGAAAAGTAATACGAAAGTGGTTTCTAAAGCAGAAAAAGAAATCTTAACTTTTGAGTGTTTACGTTATCTTAAGGTCTATTTTATGTGTACTGTAGGCCAGAAATAAAAAATTAGATAACCTGTTAGCACAGTTAGCTTAGGCAGACAATCAATGCCATGATAGCACACAGCTATAGGAATGCCGACAATCATATCCTCACAAATAGCTCTTTCTTGGTATTAAGGAATGATGTGATACAGAAAAAAGTGTTGAAAAGAATTTATGCAAAAGTGAAGCACAAAATCGTTATTTTTAAATCGATACGAACTGAAAGTCATTATCGCTTTAATAATTTAAACGAAAATATTATTTTATATAATCATTATTAATCAAACGCAACCAAAAAGTGTGTTTCGGTTAATATTTAATATTAAAATCTAACTAATTGCTGTAATTTGTAAATTAAAACTTCTATTTTTATAATAACTTAAAAGCAAAGCCATATTAATAATTAAAATAACTTATTTAATTTTTAAAATATTTATTTATAACTATTTTAACAAAAAATTTGGCAAAATATTTCACATTTCTGTTAATCATAATTGAAATCTTAAAATAGATATCAGAGAATGTTTAAATCATTAATTAATAACTAAATTCACATTTTTTAAATGTTGTTATTTAATGTGCTTTGTATAAGAATTTTCACTTTTGCATAAATTAATATTTTACTTTAAAAATACCTTTTTTAATATTTGATCAAGAAGTGGGCATAGTCAAAGTAAAACTTTTAAATATTCATACTTTTAATTTGTCAAAAATAGTCAAATAAATTTCAAAACTTGTTTTGATGTTGTTAAATTAGTATTAAATTAATAATATATTAATTCAAATTTTCAAAAATATATATTTATCTTTTTTTTATTATAAAAAAGGCTCAAATTTTGCATTTGGCATTTGCAAATCTTACTTATATATCTCTAAGGTTTGAGACATACTTTGCCATTTAATATACTCTAACTTTATTACGATGCCTATGTTAACATGACTTTTATTATTTCTTATATTTATTGCTATTCAAACATAAACTCTATATTAATAATTTGTCTTTATTAGATTAAAAAGTGCAAATAAGCAAATTAATATTTTAAGCATATTTGCATGTTTCAGAGATTCACTTTATTAATAAAATTATTGTGTATATGCTAGAATATTTTAAATTTAATTTAAAATTTTGATTAGTAAAAATATAACAATTTATTCTTTATAAACTAGTTATATAAATTGTTTTTTAAATTAATTTTTAAAAATTTATAAATTATACTCACTAGTTATTATAAAACATAATATAAAAATCTGAGTTGATGGTTTTGGTTTAACATATTTAATAATGTTTGCTAGTGTTTTTTGCTCCACATTTTTTAATTTGATATTTTTTCTTATCTTATTCTTTTCCTGTTGTGATTTTGAGTATTTGATTTTGAAATGAGATAAAATGTGAATATTTTTTGTTTTGGAAAATATTTTTAATAAAAATTTAAAAACTAAATAGATTTTTGTTTGTTAAAATTATCTATTAAATTTTTCTTATAAAATCGGAAATAAAAAGTCAAAGGCAACTATCTAAGGCAAATAAAAGTTAAGTAACAATAAGTCCGTCAAAAATTTTTAGTTTGAGATATGAATTTCCGTTTTACAACTCAGTCTAAAATTTGAGTTATTTATTACATAATTTATTTTGTAAAAATTTGTTTGTTGGTTCCTAGAATTTATTCTCATTTATAAAATTGTAGTTCAAACTAATAATAATTCTGAAAATTTTACAGTTAAATAATTTTGCAACAAAAATAAAATTTTACTGCATTTTAAAAAACAGCAATTAATTCAAATATTAGATATTTATATTTAATTTATTTGGCATTACTTTGAAAATATTTTACAGCATTAAACATATTAAGTGCCAACTCTTTAATTTACTTTTAGCACTGCATACTGTACCGGTGCAGATGTGGAATTTCTAGTTTTGCAAAACTCAAATAAATTTTAACATGCTTATGCATACTATCAATTTTGAGCGAAAATAATTATAATTTAGCATTGCATATATTCTTATTGTTAGAATACATTAATATTGCAATGTTGCAATATACTATAATAATAAACTAATTTTAAAATAGCAAAATTTTAAATTTTACTTGTTCAAAACATTTTAATGATAAATTTAAATTAATTTTTACTAAATGCTAAAAAGATTAATTCGTTTTGAATTCCATCAAAACTATTGGATTTCTCCATAAATCTGTTTATAATTAGTTATTTCAAAATAAAGAGATCGTTAGCTCCGGAAAGGATTAGAAACGAAATATTTAAACCAAATTCTGGTTCTGTTTTGCAGACAAATGCACATAAATTTAAATGCATTTTAAGCCAAGTTTATGGCAAATATAATGTTTGAATTGATTCGGTATTAAGAAAACTAAGTATGATATCTAAGAAAAATAATTATTTTTAGATTAATTACACGTTTTGAGAATAAAAGAAATCATTGATTTTTAGACAACAGTTTGAATAAAATATAAGTCGTTTTGCGTACAACTGAGACAACACTTCTGTAATTCTTGTTTCGGTTTCGGTTTATGTAATCTGAGTTTCAGTTATTGATTATTCACTCATTTTCATCATTACATACATTCTTGCATTGAATTGATGTGTTTGATGTCGCACTTGTTTCGCGAATTAATTTGCCTATAATTTCATTTCATTTGATTTCAATTTATATTATTTTATTCAATAACTTCTTCCTATACTCTGTAGTGACATATGTTTCTAATTTTGATCTTCAAAAAACTGACTCTTTTTCCGAATCAATACAATTTAGAGCTCTTCAGTTGGTATGACATTATAGATATGTGGCATTGATTAATAGAAACTACCAGTGCTTTGCTCTCGTCTCACATTTGTCAGAGCTTTCCCAGTGCTCTTCCTGTGCTCTGACAATATGTTTTATTTGTGTTGTAAATGGATTTCATTGAAATGAGTGCTTCACTAATTCAAAATAATCAACGATTGAGTTGAGGACTATTACCTATTATTTATGAAATACATTGAAGTTTATACAACATATCTATTAATTATTTTCGGTTTCAGTCCATCCAAACGAACGCATTCTAATCAAATCATTTATCTTATATAACATATGCTATGCCTTCGTATCTAAACATATGAAACCCAATCGATAGTACGGGATACTATTGATTTTGTCGCTAATAAACATTTGCTTTACTCTATCAATCACTCAATATTCGGCTCAAATATTTCGCTCTTAAATATGATATTTGAATCAAATGTTAATTTAAAACCTTTTAGAACCTTGATAATTAAAGAAAGAATAATATCATTTGGAAAACTTGAAGAAAATATTAAATGTTTTGTCAAAAGCAATATACGGGTCAAACAAACAGATTTTAGAAATTCTTATTTTATTTAATTAATTTAATTACAATTATATAGACAATCGATGAAAATTTGTTTATATATTCAATATTATAGCTGAAAGTGTGACCCAATTCAGTTGAAATTTATTGAATTTAATACAATTTCGGAAGTGATAAACAATGCAATAATTGGGTTCGTCTGGTGTGTTGGCACCGGCACATCCATCAGAGCTGACCAATCTCTATGTGCTTTCATTTGTATTTGTTTGTCTCAAATATTCAATTCTCAAAAACTTCAAATACGGTTCGCTAACAAAATATAATAATTTACACTTTTTTCGTAACATTCGATGTGTTTTCGGTTCTATTTTTACTCTCAATAAGCAAATAGAATATCAATGCAAAAGAATATGAGTTGAGAGAAGGGACAGGAAATTATTTATCATGTTTATAATGCTCTCTTGAACACAATTTTCAATTTCTTTTTCTTTTTCAAAATTGAAAATTTCTATTCTTTTCTATTGACTGACTTATGCTTTGATAACTTTTACTCAGAATATAAGTTTCGACACTTTTTGGGACAACCAGTGCTTCGATTGTGACTCAATTCCAATCAATTCATAACTAGAGTTGTGACAAAAAAAGTAAAGTTTTGGTTATTATTTGAAATGCTTGAAATGTGTTTAAATTAAATTGACGTGTTCTTCTTTGTTTTCAAACTAAATTATTTACATTACAAGTCTTTTTATTGAAAATGCTTCTAGGTCAAAATAGTTACAGAGATGCTATTGCTTGCGGTTAGTTAGTGTTACACTGGATATAATATAATTATATAATAAAACTATCGATTTGTATTTGATCCGAAATCAATAATACAATTGATATTAGAATAGAGAGTAATATAATAGCGAAGTAATAAATTAGGTATAATCTGATATATATTTTTTTAGTTATATAATACTAATTATTTCTTAAATTTACTAGTTCCTTACAAATTTATTTTAATAATTATTTTTAACCAATTACTGATTATTATCTTAAGAACTAGTAATCAAAAGATAAATAAATTGTTGGAAATAAATAAAAGAAATAATTTTGTTATGTTGTGTTATGTTCATAGCATAACAATTCTTAATAAATAAAGTGTTATATTAAGTAATACATAACTTATAAACATAATGTATATGTTTGCAAATAATGTTTGATTTTTGCATTATTTCATTTTAGTTCCACTTTTGCCATTCATTTCCGAATTGATTGAATTTTTTGGATATTCTAGTTGTCAGACGAAGTGAAATAAATCGAGAAATAAATTAAATTCAAATTCTTATTTTTTTTTTAAGTTTTGATTTCTTATAATTTGTGTAAAAAAGTAAAACTTTAATACTTAATGAAAATATGAATTCTGAAAATATTTTCCCTCTAATGCATTAATATTAATATTTAAGCAAAAGTCTCTTTGAATTATCAAATTATTTAGATGTAAAGTAAAGAATCTTTTAATATATAATGTATTGAATTGATGCAAAAATATATATATAAACTGAAAGTGTGTTAAACAAATAGAAAATGTAATTTAATAATATTTTAATTTCAATGAAAAGCAACACTTTTGCTCAACTAATATATTCTGAATTTAAATCAAATTTTATAATTGAATAACTTTTTTTTCTTTGATTTTTTCTTTACTTTTTTCTAATTATATTGCACTAAAGCCTAACAAATATTTGGTTTTAAGAATAATTTAAACGCACTCTCAATGAAAAAAAAAATTTGTTTAAAAAAGAAAAAATAAGTTTAAAATAACATTTCAAATATTTGAGTCGAGTTTTATATGCATTCCATACAAATACTCTTCAATTTCGCAATTTTCCGAATATTATCTAAAGAAAGATAAAGAAGAGTTTGGCTTATGTTTAGTTAAAGAAAGGCCTAATCCCAAAAAGCTAACTGTGCTGAGTGGCGGTCTTTGAAGTCAGCCAACCAGAATTTCAATACTCAATAAAGTTTTTTTTTCTCGATTTTATTTATTTTAATCTTTTGAGCTATGAATTATTTGGGGAATATCGTGGATCAAGCCAAAATGTTTTTTGAGAATTTAACATTATAGTTTAATCGACAGATTTGTTTGTCGTAAAATAAGCTTGTATATAAATTTAATGTTATTTTTATTTTATTTGTCATTTGATTTGTTTTTTATTTAAATAACCTTGTTGAGTTTAATTTATACTTTTTTTTTGTTTATTTTTCTTAATTGAAAATAAATTGAAATTTTAAAAGCCTTTTAAGGTTTTATTTTTCGATAAAATAGTCTAAGAAAACAATTAAAATTTAATCAATTCAACTAAGATTTAATTGAAAAACGTTTACTGTTATATAAAAACATCATTAATTATAATAATCTTGAATTTTTGTCTTGTTATTAAAAGAATTTTTTTAAAAGACAATGGATTGTATGCAAAGTTATGCAAATATATGTAAAATAGTATTGTATTATAAAAATTTCAATTAAATTATTTTAATATTTTTTTAACGCATAACATAACTTAAGTTAAGCTTGACCAAAATAGCGGAAACTAAATTGCAATTTTTTTAAGACTGTTATAAAAACTATTTGATCAAGCTTAACTTAAGTTGTGCTTTACGTTAAAAAAAATATTCCAAATTATCAAATATATTCCAAATAAGTTTATTCGAGTTAATTATTAAATCTAGAATTATTTGATGTAAACACTGCAACAAATGTTAATTAAATAAAACAATTTCTACAATGAGTTCAACAGTAATGAACATTTTGTTGAACAACAGCTCTTATTAAGTTATAATCAAGGATTCCAATGGGAGGTTAATCTAAAAATTTTTAATTTTTATTTATTTCATTTAATGTTAACACGCAAAAAAACAATTTACTGAAATTTTCAGCCTTTTACATTAAAGATATTAATTTAATTAGCAAACATTAATTTAAATCTCGACTAAATCTAGTTAAATAAGCTTTAATTAAAACAAATATATAAAATAATTTTAAACACTTTTAATCTGAGCAAAACTGCTTGAATTCCAGCTATAACTGTAAATAATCAAAGTGCATGTTTAAATTTTATTGCTAGAACTAAACATCAAATTGTATTTATTTAGTCGTAATTAGTGTTTTACAAACATTTTTACTTCAGAACACAATTAAATGAAAGAGAGGTTTACTGTATATTCAATATAAACCAAACAAATATATAATTTTATATTTGAGTTAAACAAAAACGTTTGTCATTGAATAGAACATTGGGTTTGCGATTGAAGTATAAATATATTCTGTTTTGTATAGATAACTAAAATAAGAGCAATAAATGTTGAAGAAATTTTTTTCCAAAATATGTTATAATTTCTATAAATTCCTGATTCGACAAAATATCTCTAAAAGTGTTGAGTAATGTACGGATGCATTGATTTATTTTATTTTTATATATTTCACCTAAACATCAGTTGAGAACTGCTTTTTTGACTTAATTAAGTCAAGCATTCAATTCATTTGAATTCATTTCGAACTTCATTTCGAGTATTCATTTAATATAACTTTCGGTTAAATTTCAATATTTTTATTCTATAAAATAGTAATTATATGAGAAGATTGACTTTTGCTCTTGTTAACCCAAACAATGCAAATGCATTTAAAATAATATATTTATAAATAGATATAATCAAGATTAAATATATAACTTTTTTGAATTCACTCATGTATTAATTGAATAATAGAGTTAAAAATTCAATTATTTTATTTAATAATATATTTAAATATTTTATATCAAATTCATTGATAAAAAATTTGATTTTAAATTAAAATGATTTTAAAATTTTAATTCTATTACAATATTAATAGACAAAACATTTTTGATTTTATCATTATTTTAATAAGTTTTTATTGATTTTACAGAAAAAGCTATTTATAATGTCTTAAATTTTTTTTAATTATATTACAAAAATTAATTTTATATATTAGTATTTGCAAAATTTTTTTAAATGATCTAAATCTGAATTTTATGATTGATCTCAATATCAAGAAAAAGATTAATGTATTTCTCGTTAAGCCTTATGTTTGAAACGAAAATTCAAAAACATTTTTCATCTTTCAATTCAAAAAAAATCATTTAAAGAGAAATGTTTTTATTTATTGCTTTTGTTCTTTATATAGATATTTTATAAGTGAATGTTTTGGCGTTAAAATATTTTATTTTATACAGTATTTTACTTTTCCCTTATTTGATCTTTTATTTAGTATTTTTATGTCTAAATACGATTGAATCCAATACTTTCGACTAGAGATTGAAAAAAAATTGTTTTCAAATACTTTTAAGAAATTTGTAAAAAAAATTGAAATATAAAGCAAAGAGACGTAAACCACATGTGATATTTCTAGAGGTTGAGAAGGGGGGATCAACCAAAATTTGCCCTGATTTTGTAAATTTGGATTTATCTCCCCCCTAGCATTTGGTCCGCGAAAAGGTACCCCCTCGACGTTTTGCCGGCCGCCTTCTCAGGTTTTTTAACCAAAAGTTTTTCTAAATTGGTGCTAAATCCGGTTTAAATTTAGTTAAATTAACTAAATTTAGTTTAAATCCAGTTAAATTGGGGAAAGTTTTATCATAAATATATGGGTTTTTTGAGCGTTTTTGGAAAAATTTTTCCCTGATCCCCCCTACGTTTTTGGCCAAAATTTTGAGAAAAATCCCTTTCCTGATCCTCCCCCCTAAACCATCTCAATCTCTTTATCCTATAAGTTTTAAAAACATACCAAATATTATATAGAGTTTTAGATCAAATACAAATGAATACTAATATTCATAGACAAGAATAATATGGTTTAAGTGCCAAATAGTGCCAAATAGTGCCACTTTAGAACTATTTAATGAAATAATGCCAGTTTTGTGTAATTCAATATTAGTATTTGAGTGTTAAACTTGAAAATTTGAAAGAAAGTTTTGTATTTAGCATTCAAGTTTAATATTGATTAATTTATTTATAATGAATTTTATGAGCGATTCACTTATAGGCATAAAATGCTGCTATACTGTAGAAATTTGAATAATTTTATTGTTTGCGTCCATGCTAATATTTCATCTCATTATGAATTAATGTAAATATGTTTGAATTAGAAGGAAAGCAAATAACAAACAAAATTACAAACAAAAAGTTAATGAATTGAAACATTTAAAAGCATTAAAAACATTTGAAAACTTCTAAAGGCATTCAAAAAATTTCTCATAAATATTAAAGCAAAAACACAAACAATTTGATTGTTAAATAAATTAATCAAGTTTAAATAATCTATAAATAACAAGTATTAACATTTATTTTAAAATAATTTTATATTAGAACTAGACAACTTAAATTTTAATATAATTTTGTTTTATAAACCATTAAACACCTTTAAACCATTATTTATATATATATTTTTTGTAAATTTTTACTTTTGGTTATTTAATAAAATTTTTTAATTAAATTGAAATTATAATTTTATCAATTTATATATATATTAGCATTTATTTGAATAATGTTTACATTTAAGTCATTATTTTAAAAGATTGAATAATATTTCATTCAAACATTTTTTTGATAATAATTTATTTTCGGCTGAAAATACATTTTAAAATAATATGTTTTTGTGTTTTTAATTTGAATATTGAATTTTTCTTTAAAATAAATATTTAATGCTTTGGAAAAATAGGATTTTCGAGTAAAAAATGAGAAAAAAATTTAAAGCAAATACTGTTAGAATAAATTGTTGACATTTTGCAGATTAATAAAAGATTAATGTTTTCACTGATTTTTAATGTTTGAAAGATTGTGTGGATCTGCGGTCGAGTTGATTAAAGGCATAGTAGTTATTATAATATGCATCAACAAATAATCAAGCTCAATTAGATAAATTAATATAGTATTACAGTTTTATCATTATATCCTGTTTCTAAGAATAGAGTCAAAACTAAATTCCTTTTCAATTGACTTTTACGACGAATTTCTCTGAATTTCAATAATAATACGGTTTTTGTATTACTATAAATAGAAGAGAAATTCATTACTAGAAAAATGTTTTCATAATTTATAAAAAGATTTATCAATATTGTAATGAATTGATAATTAAGTCAAAACATTGCTCTCAAGAGTATATATATTCAAAGGTTTTATTGCTATCAAAGGACTTGAAGATTCAATTCGGTGGACATTAAAATGGCTTAATTTATCCGTTTTGTGCGTTAACTCAATTTTGTAATGAATTTTCCACTGAATAGAAGTCGAAAATTTTATTGTTGTCTAAAGAAACAAATAATTAATTATTTTCATAAAATATTAGCTAAAACAAGGAATAAGCAGAAAGGGTTGACCAGATAGGGCTAACTATTAATATATAGTGAGCTAGTTTAATGCTAAATACTGTGAATTAAATATATTATAAAATTACAAATTCTAAATATCAAACAAAAACGAAAATAGTGTTTAAAAAATATCTTTTGTTTGCTTTAAATATTTTAACATTTTTAATTAGAAATTATTGCATAGATATTACACTCACTTATGAACTAACACAACAATTTAATCCTCCCTCTCCCCAAATTTTTATATAGTTAAATTTAAATCTTATATGTCTAAAAGTATATTGATTTCAAACCCCCGTTTAGCCATCCCTGGCCTCAAACCAAACTTGCCTTCTGTGCCAAATGACTTTGAGTTATGCGTAAAATATTCACAACGATTAACATCGCTTTAAATTTAGCCAAAAAGTGCTAAAACTTTCTTATTTTGCATTGCGTTTTAAAAGCGAAAGGAAAAGAAAAATTTGCTTTTATTTATAGTTTAATTATTGAAATTAAAACATAAATTTTTATTAACGCTATATTTTACAACTCATTTAGTGAATTATTTTATAAACAAATAACTAAAGTTTTATTACAAACAATGGCTTAAATGTCAGAGAGACAGAAAAAAAGAAGAAAAATGAACAAGCCAGAATTGTTGAATAATAATATTGTCATTTAAAGTTAAATATATTGATCTGCGAATGCATATAAATTAAAATAAACAATATGTAAATATTTCGAAATTAATTATTGGTAACAGCATTTTATATACTTTGGCATTTAGAGTTTTGTGCAATCTAATTTTTACAAATTTTAATATTTATAAATTACATTAAGTAAATATCAATATAATTATATAAATTCTTATTAGTTTAATTTTTAGAATTGTACGTTTTATTAGTTTTGGCTTGATTAAAAAAAAATAAAAATATATAAATGCAAATTTGATTATTTTTATTATTAAATTAAGTTTGTTAATATTTACAATAATTATTTTTATAAAGCACTGTATATTAACTACATGTAAAGATTAGAAATGTTAACAACTGCAATTTAGTGTTAGTGTGTTGGAATAATTTTAATTTAAAAATTAACTTTATAATAAAAGTCATTTTATTCCAAAACAATTAAATACTGAAATTTGAATCGCATTTTAGCTGAAATTTATTCTTAAAATAAGAGATTTTTAGATGTTTTTAAAGTAAGAAAAATAAAAATTCAATTATTAGTGCAGAGAAGAGAAGAGAAAAGAGTTTTAATTCAATGCCATTTGGAGTTAAGAAAATAAATAAAAGGCAATAACTTTTGGCTGACTTTCAATTAATTATTTTCACATTATTTTAGTCAAAAACCATAGAAACGGATGAGTATTGAAAACAACATTTTTAATATCAGAGTTAAACTTAATTACATAATTAAAAAGCTGATGGATTTGTATTTGTATACAATTCTAAAATACATTGCTTTCATTGCTGACATTATTTGCTTTTTTGATTAATGTTTTTCCATAAAAGTCACATAATTTTCGACTATTTTATGCGAACACTATTTCAATAGGTTATGGCATTCATCTCAAATGGCTTTTATTGCATAAATTGTATAAATAGTTAAATTATATCCAATTATGTCAAATATATTGTTGAATTGTTTTTACAATGCATACATTCATAAAAAATAATTTAAACAAAATATTACATAACGTGATATCGTATTAACTTATAATTTCGGATTTTTTTATTGTTTAAAAGAAAATTTTATTTTAATTAAAATGCTTTATAAGAACACAAAAGATGGTTAAAGATTGTATTTATTTTAGATTGTATTTCATGTGAGTTATGCGACAATCAATTAAGATATTGTGTAATAAAACAGCGCTTATATTCACTTATACTCTAACCGCTGTCTGAAAGTAGTTGTCTCTAACAGATGAGATCAAGTAATCAGTTAAAGCAGTTATTGTTCATCAAAACAATTAACTTTAAAGTATAAGAAAGAAGAAGACATAGAAGAAATAGACGAGAATCTCAATCTATTTTTTTTATTAATTATTAGTTTGATTATTTTCTAATTGAAAATAAAGATTAATTTATCCGAAATAACAATTTTCTTCACCAAAGTTATGAAGCGTAAGAACAAAAGAGGTTTAGTTTTGAAGAAAAAAAAAATAATTTATGGCTCAATTGATTAAATTTTTATATTAAATTACTAGAATTTCGCTCAACATTTCAATTAATTTCTTCTCTAATGATAATATCATTTTTGGTTATATTAATATATAAAGTTGCATCTTGTGAAAATTGCAAATTTAATATATTAAAACTTAATCAACTTGCAAGTTAAAGTAATTGTAGGTAAAGTAAACTTCTTATTTATTGTAATATTTAATGTGAAATAATTCAATCAAGTAGAACTTGTAGTGTATTTTACTAATTAAATAAATTTTTGTTTATTTTACTTAAACGCGATTAATCTTTTTGTACAAAAAACAAGAAAGCAACAACATTAGTAAAACCCAAAATTTCTCAAGTTTCTAGTACGATTTTGCACACCTACCTGGCAAACATTTCAAGAGTAATGACCATGTTGAAGAATTAATGATATTATGATTTATTCCGAGAGTTAGTTAGAATTTTCGAAGATATACAATGCTATACATTAATTAAAATACACAATAAATAACAGGGATTGAGAAGGTCGGCCGATCCAGGGGGATCAGAGGACGGATTTTTTCAAAAACGCTTAAAAAACTTATATATTTGTGTTAAAATTTTGCCTAATTTATTTGGATTTAAATCGGATTTAGCATCAATCTTGGGAAAATTTCCTAATTTTGGCCGAAAAAAAACAAAAAATTTGCCGCCAGCCGAAGGCGGCCGGCAAAAAGTAGATTGGGTACCTTTTTGCGGACCAAAACAATAAATAAATCCAAATTTTTAAAATCAGGGGGTTTTTTGCCTGATTCCTGATAAATAACAACACATTTTCTTACAATTTGTTTTAATACTTTTAGTACAATTTCTAGTATAATAGGAAAAGCATTAATAGTTATTATTTAATAATAAATGAAATGTTTTGCAAATATACAAAACATAATACGGTTTAGTAAAACAGAATAAAAATTTGTCCAAATGTTGCTAAAATTAAAACATTGATCAAAATATTAAATGCGTGACGAATTTCTGTTTATTATAAGCGCGTGCAAACTATGACGTGCTAGTTTGATTCTCATTTAGTATACTAATGAAAATAAGATTTATTAAATTTTTTTGTTAGTAGTTTTGACCTTTTTTGTAATCATAACGTGAGCGATTTGAAATTATTTTTTAATATAAATTGATTATATAAATTGTAAAAAAGTTTATTATTATTATTTTTTTTATTAATACAGTTAATAAAAAGGTTTTGATTTATTAGAGTTTCAATATTTGTATAAATATTAATAAAGGTATTAACTATACATATGATTACATGATTAAGCCAACATTGAGATTAGGGGAAACTCAACTTGGCCAAAATTTATATCAAAAATATGCATTTAGCCAAAAACTTTAATGCACTTGGTCAAAAGTATTATGTATTAGAGTTAAACTATATTTGTATTAATCAATACATACTTTATACTCTTGGCTCAATTTTGTTAAAACAGTTAAAAGAAGTGAAGAATATTTATATAAGTTTTGTGCGCCAATGGGGATGTTAAGAGGGATTTCTAGTTGTAATGTTCATATAAACTAAAATATAATTGCTGTTTTTATAGTAGCTTGACATAACTAAAACCATGCTTTAAAAATTAAAGAAATATACCTGGTAATTTTGAGTCAAATAATAAGCATTTTACTGTTAATTTATATGTAAATCTAATATTAACATTTAATTAATAAGAATCGTAAAATATATATAAAAAAACGTGGAATGTATTAGTTTTATTTCTTTTGTTTGCAAAGTATGTTTTTATTAATAGGTTGGTTAGTTTTAATTATTTTTATCATGTCATCCTACCATAAAAACTACAATCATATTTTAGTTTATATTAATATAGAAACTCCCTTAGCACCCCCATTGGTGGTTAAAACTTGCATAGATATTCTTTACTTTTTTATTAATAAATTTTCTTACCGCGATGAGCAAGAAAAGTATTCTAATTATTAGATAGAAATTTTTGAATATATTTAAACAATTAAATTAATATTTTTGCTTGTATTTGCGAAATATTGTTTTTATATAAAAATAAATTAAATTAAAATATGAGTCAGCTGTTAATTTAAAATATAATTTATTAATATCAAAGTTTAATTTGTTCAAAAATTAAAAATAAAACTTTAATCATTGATTTAAAAAAATTGATTATAAACTAATAAATATAGAATTAGAGTCGAAATGTTTAGTTTTGTTTATAGTCCTTCACTGGTTTAGTGTTTTAATAAACTATTTGACTAACATTAGAATTGCAACAAAAATTTTAAACTTTTTAGCACAACTAATAATAATAATTAAATATTTAAATACTTATAATTATTTATTATTTTAGTATATTTTTAATATGTACAGTGAGAACTTAACCAAAGTATGGTACAAATCCAAAATTATGCAAATTACATTCTCGGCAAAGTGAACGACACTTTTCCTCATTTTTAACTTATGTCACATTCTTTACTTGATTTTTATTTCCAATCAATGATTTAAGCACAAAACTTTAAGAATATTAAAACTTAAACTTTTAACAAAATATTAAACAATGAACTAAACCTAACCTAAACCCTATTGAAAACATTTGGGTAGAAATGCAAAAAAGAGTTTCGAAATTAATTCAAAAAATTGGTGAACCAAAAGATTCGGACCAATTATGGAAATATATAAAATTTGTTTGGAATTCAATGAATTTGTTTGATTTAATTGAAAATTTGTATGAATCGATGATTAATTGCATTAATATTGTTATTGAAAATCAGGGATTTTGGAGTAATTATTAATATTATAAATATTATTCAATTTTAAAACTTAAAGTAAATTTATAATAAAATTTTAAAACTTGACTATTTG
>JAQFXP010002365.1:0-15395 GCA_034693685.1 Belba bartosi
CTAAAAAATGAACAGTTTAACGAACAATCCGTTATATGAAACAATTTATGGAGAAAAATTTACTTCATTATACTGGCTCTTTATTATAATTTTATTTTTAATTTTTAAATAATTTTAATTTGTTATTTTGTGTATAAATTACTATGTTTTAAATTGGTTTGGCGAAATGCATTAAAATCGGCTTTTGGCGAAATGCATATTGGCCAAAAGGATTTAGGCCAGTTGAGAAGTAGTCAAATTTTTAAACTAACTTACTTATGTTTTAATCTTGACTGTTTTCTTATTAGAGATTGTATCTTTTTTTTATAAAGCTATTAGCTAACTTTATCTTTTTAAAATTAATATTTTTCAATCTAATTAATTAATACTAAATAATATTAACAAATGTGAATGATAAAACCAAATATTAGCATTTATATTTTAAAGTTTTTAAAATTGGGATAAAATTAAATTAAGCTAAAACCTCAATATTTGCTCAAATAATTAAAGTTTAAAAAATATCACAACAGAATATTTAATTTAAAATTGTTTAAATGTTCTAGTTTCATTTAATAAAAAGCTTTAACAAGTTTTTTGTTCTATATAAATAATTTTGTCTATATAAAATTTATTAAAGTTAAAATAAAACTTTTAGAAAAAATCTAGTTTAGTATAAAAATAAAACAACTAGTATATAAATTATTTACTTAAATATGTTGGTTTTATTTTCATTAATATTTATATTAACTGCAAATTTTGGTAAGAATTTTATAAATAAAAATTAATTAATTAATTATTTAATTTATTCTTATTTTAGTCACTTCAGGGGGAAATAGAGCTAAGCATGGTGGTAAGTAACATTTTAAAAATTCATATTAACGTCAATTAAAACTAAAATTTTATAATTAATGCTTTATTAAAAGCAAAGCTATATGCGTTATCTAAATAATTAACTAAACATACTTAAATTGGTTTAATTAAAAATATATTATAATTTGATCTTAATAAATTAATATAATATACATAGACTGCAAAATCTTTAGATTCAAAGTTGATATATTGATTATTTGAGTCAAACTGATTAATTAGTGCAAACTAAACGTTTTGTTATTTATAATTTATATAAAATATAAAATTATAAACAACTTAACGGTATAACTAACTAAAATAAATTAAGTTTATATATAATTTATTTAATCACATATATAATTAACTTTTAGTCTAATAATTTCTCATCTAATCTAAGAAAGTTAATATAAATTTGAAATTAAATTTTCAGAACTAAACTTTAATATATTCGAGAGCTATGACGAGTGCGATGGACCCGATTATGGGAACTACACGACTGTCGCCGACTTTTCATTAGACTTCAAGTGTCACTCTGAAGAAGGTATTTGGTGTAATCGACAGTTTCTAATTAAAGACAATTCTAACATTAATACTATCAAAACAATTCAACGATGGAATGTTGATGTGGGAGGTAATCAAAACAAGACAATTAAGACAATTATAAATTCAAATATAAAAAACAAATTTTCACAACTGATTACAGAATCGGTTCAAATGATAATCTTAGCGTATGTGACATGCGGCAATTTGGAGGGAAAGTACATAATGTTTAAATACTTTAATTTGTACAAGCTATTGTCGAAATGTGTGTCAAGTACTTCGGCGTTCGGCAAAAAGATTGTTGTAGACAAGTCTACACTAATGATTTCCGACACACTTGATCCAGCTATGTTTTTTTCAATTGATACCTGGGGACAGTTTAAGAAGTTAGCCACAACAATATGCCAAGGACGTCAATACACTATATAATTATTTAAATTAAATATTTGGGTTATTGTGATAGCATAGATGTTAAATAAATTATTAAATTATTGTCAATTAATAAGTTAAGTTTTATTTTTATTTAAACACTTTATAGAATTTAAAATTTATTTAACACTTTATAATTAAATATAGTTAAAATTTAACTTAAATTCAAATAAATAATATAACCACTATAAAATTTTGCAATATAAATAAAGTAAATTAAAAACCATACAAACTCAATAAGTACATCAATTTAATTGCTTCAAATATCAAGATAAGCATTTTAAAAAAATTATTCTTTACATACAAACAATTTTACCTTTTTTGTAAAATGTAATGAGAAAATTCTTTTACAGTTAACGTATTTATTTGTAAATTTTTAGCCTAAACAGTACTTTTCAGACAGATACTTTGGCCATCCTGTTTTTAACATTATAAAAAGCTTATTATTTAAAAATTAGTTATTTTCAATGATATTGAGACAATAAGTTATTGAGTGTTAATTTTTATTTAGAGCTTTTAAATCAAATGTTTTAGGTTTAAATTAAAAATTCAAATTATTTACAGATAAAAAACTATAAAAAAAATAAACAAGGCATTTTTGAATAAGTTACTACAAACTTTTATTAAGATTTTTAATTAAATTATTACATAAATTATTAAAAAATTAATATAAAATCCAACTAAACTCTTACTTAACTGATCTAATAATCCAAAACTAAACTTGTTGCAAAATGGATTTTAAATTTTTTCAAATAATCAGTTATTGAGTGCGTCGATCGACACCGAAATCAGTGGATCTTTATTTAGGGAATAAAACAATTTATTCAAACTATTGACTAAAAACTGAGTCAAAAACGTTTTAAAGTTTTACTTGAATTTGATTCCCGATTATTCAATACAGTGTTTAATGGATTAAATTGATTAAACAATCCGTTATTTGACAATTGTTGAGATTCTCCTGTTTGTGGCACAGCATTAAGCACCGGATTAGAATTTACAAAATTGGGCGGTGTTTGGGGTCTGTAAGGCGTTTGTTGATTATTAGGCGGTATTTGAGGCGTTTGTAAATAATATGGTGTCTGCGGACGACTATAAGATATTTGTAGATTATTATTATAAGGTATTTGATAGGGATATTGTACACCGTTCCCAAATTCAGTTACTCTATTTATTCGGCGATTGCGCCACTCTTTAAATAAAACAAATTATTAGGTTTTTTGATGTTTATTAGTAATAAATATAATAAAATTGCACAAAAAATAGGCCCAAATGCTTACCGTTAGTAGTTGTCGACGAAGATTTACCATAACTTTCTTCCAGATAGTCTCGAGTTCTAGCATTTAATCCCGGGTTCAACAGATATGGATTAGCTACAAACTTGTTATTTTGACCATTTAGACCATTTGAATACTGATGTAGGGCAAAAAACAAAAATTTATAAATTTTTAGTTTGTTAAATTAATTTCAAACAACTTACTGTAGAATATGGAAATAGAGTTCTAATGTTTCTATTTTTATTCACATCATATCGTCTATTATTTATATAATTGTTAGCCAAAACGTTTTGTTCGGAATTATAAGTGTTTGTCAATTGGTTATTGCTTATAGCGTTTACATCTAACTTGGCCAAATGTTCAGAATTTGTGTTTTGAAGATTATATCGATTATTTCGGTTGAATTGATTGAACCCAACATTTGTCGGTTGATTGTTTGAACCACTTATAGTCAACGGATTATTTCTAATATTTTTGTCATTGCTATTGCTATTGAGAACATTTAAACCGAGATTAATAAGTGAAGACGGGTTTGAAATCACACCAAAATTATTAGCCGGCTCATTTATATTATTTAAATTTTTATTTAATAAACTTTTTGAAAATGCATTTTTATTATTGTAACAATTTTTATTTAGTTTTTGCTGATTATTGTTCAATAGGTTGAGTCCAATGTTTGCCAAACCATTAGAAGACTTGCCAGTTGGATTGTTATTGAGTAAATTTAAATTTAAATTGACCAGAGCTTCATTTTGATCTGATAATGATTGTGGCAATCTTCTATCATCATTAAAGCCATTATTTAACAAGTTAATTTTGGCATCGATTAGAGACGATAAGGCATTAGGATTGTAGCCACTATTGTCTCTATTTTCTAATTCATTATTTAGTAAACCATTATTTGGCACAAAATTATTCAAATTATATGCATTTGATTTATAAACATTGCAAATAATAACGAAAATATTAAAATAATAAAAACTCTTCATTTTAATGTCAATTAATTATATATTTTGTATTTTTTAAAATAAAATTATTATTAATAAATCAGTTGTGAAATCAAATATTATAAAATTTAATTTTGAAATTTGATTTTGAAATTTGATTTTTACCATATGTAATTAATGAAACTAACTCATAAATAATTTTTTATGACAGTATTTCATAATTTTGTACAAATATTGTTTGGAATAAGGATTCAAAAGTAAAGAGATCAGCCCTAATATTTGGTCTTCAAAAAGATGGGCCAACTATGTTTGCATTTATGTTTAATACATTGGCTTATTTTGTTTTAATTTTTGAAATTAATTTTTATACAATATAATGGAATAATATAAGGTAAACATTTGCAGTGCCGGTACAGACTAAAACAAACTATGCGACGGTATAACCAGCAAGTCGTTTTAAGCAAGAAAACTTAAAAAAGACAAGAAAACACTTCAAAATAGTTCTTAAAATATCTATTTTTAACAAAGATCAAGAAAGAGAGAATCAGGCAAAAATCCCCCTGATTTTAAAAATTTGGATTTATCTCTAGCATTTGTCCCGCAAAAAGGTACCCCCTCGCATTTTTGCCGGCCGCCTAAGGAGGCCAATAAATTTTTTAGTTTTTCGGCCAAAATTAGGAAATTTTTCCAAAATTGGTGCTAAATCCGGTTTAAATCCAGTTAATTTAACTAAATTTAGTTTAAATTTAGTTTAAATCCAGTTAAATTGGGTAAAATTTTATCATAAATATAAAGGTTTTTTGAGCGTTTAAAAAAATCTCTCCCCTGATCCCCTCCTAATTTTTTGGCCAAAATTTTGAGAAAAATTCCTTCCCTGATCCTTCCATGGATCGCCCGACCTTTTCAATCCTTGATGTTTAAATACTTTATGACGAATTTTATTGGATTTTATCTGTGATTTTGATTATAAAATTCAAAAAATTTGCCACTGTTGTGAAAATCCCACGGGTAGTATTTTTCGTGAACTAAAAGCTAGGGCATTTTCCATTTTGAATTTCTCGAAAGATATAAATACCAATTTTCAAAATCAAAACAATTTTTAGACAATTTCCTTCTCTTTGATTAAAATTAATATTAAAATGATTGAAAACAAAGTGTCCAAAAATAACAAAAATTAGCAGTTTTGTCAATTATGACTATTTTATGCCAAAGTTCACTTGTTATAAAATCATTTTTGTATAAAAAGGCAATAAACTCTTAAATATTGTCCAAACTCTTGTAAAAACGGTTAAAATAGACATTTATAAACATAACAAAACTTTTCTAAAATAGTCTAAATTTACTTTAAGAGTCGGCCTTTGATTTGCTACGACTGTTCTGAAAAATCTAAATCAATGCTATTATAGCATTATATAGAATTCATAAAAATATTTAAAATGCATTTTAAACAATTTTATTATAATAAAATTATCTTTACAATACAAAAATTTATTTACACAACAAAAATAATTTATTAATTTTTAAAAATTGTTAAAATATACAAACAGGTTCGAAAATCTTTTTTAAAAATTAAAAATAATGTTTGAAGCAAAGTTCTTCGCTATCTATCTATTGCAATCAATTGATAAATAGATCGCTCAAGATATAATCAGTGATTAAAAACACTGGACAACAACTGGAGGCCAGAGAGTCTCACAAATTTGACTGATTTTTCAACTCTGTATTCTTCAACTCTAACTCTTATTGATCTTATATGTAATGTCAAAGAGCACAGGAACCAATTAGCCTACAACAACTGCACCGCATCTAACAGTTTATAAATGTTCTAAACATTAAAATGTTTTGAATATATAAATTAAATCAAATTGAATGTATTTGTATAATCAAATAATCCAAAGCATATTCCATTGAGAAATTACAATAATAATATATAGCAAATTTAAAATTAATTCAATAAATTAAGTTTTTTTTTCTTTATTGTTATTTTGCCTATTAATTTAAGTATTTATTTTGACATGTTCTAATGTCCAATGTTTAAAAACAATAAGAAAATGTTTTATTTAATTATTTATTTGATGTGATTATTTGTTATAGTTTTAAAAATTATTATAATAGTTAATTTTAAGAGTAAATTTTTGTTTTTCATACTCTATATCGACATGCCCAACCATGTTCATTACACCAATCTCAGCTATACAAATGTTTGCAGGAAAATAAGGTAAGTTGCACTTTGAAATTAACATCTATTTTAACTTAACGTTATATATATAAGTTTGACAAAACTAATGATATAATTAAGACAACAATTATCTAATTATACATTTGATTTCATGAAGCTTATTTGCAATATTTTATAGAATTATTTATCTAGTTCATTATTGTTGTTAAATAGTAGTAGTCTAGCTGTAAAAACTTTAAAATGCAACCAAAAGGAAGTTAAAATACAATTTTTATTTTGCTCATACATTGAGTAATTTAAAATACATTTCAAACACAGAAAAACTAGAATTACAGCCTCTTTTCAATGTCAAGACAAAATTTGCTAAAATAAAATATCTCTAATTGCATCAAACCAATTTATTTATTTACTTTATTTTATTATATAATTTTGTTATGACAATTTTTTGTGTAAAATCAAAATATATTAAAATTAATATACCGGTAATACGAAAAAAATTGATGTGTAAAAAATCAATAAAAACATTTTTACATTACAATAATATCTCTTTTTAAAATAAACTATAAAATATTTGCATTATTATTTATATTTATGTTGTTGTCATAGTTGTCATAAAAATCAATAATAACACTAAAATTTATAATTATTTTTTGTTATATATTTTGCTTATTTAATTAAATGGAAAATAGTTTTTTGATAAACAAGTACTGAATCAGTACAATGTCTTTAATTTTTATTTTAAAGTTATATAAATAAGAAATTTATTTTAAAATATTGCATTTTATAGTATCTAAAGGTTTTGTCGATTAGTTTTTAAAAATTGGATTAGTTGGCAAAAGTAAGTTATTTAAGTTTAATACATCTTAATTAGAACCGTTATGTTAGTTTTTCATAGAAAAATTGAGAAAGTTTAAACAGATAAATCTATTAGATGAGATTTATAGTTGATTAGTATCTAGTGATGAATTAATTAAAGATTAGAATATTGACTAGAGTTAGCAATAATGAGTTTGAACAAAGAGGATATTTTAAGTAGCACTCATAAGTTTAACAGTTATAAGTAGGTAAATTAGGTAAGCTTGTTAATTATATGATCTCACTTTAATCCAAGATTAAATAAAGGGCAATTCTCCTTTAATAACTATGAAAACTTGGCAATACCTCTTGAGTTTTAAGCCAAAAAATAAGTTTGATTTATGTTTTTGGCATCCCACAATTTATTTGAGTTTATTTAAGTTGGCGCTTAATTTAGTTAAATTAATTTTATTTAGTTTAAATCCAGCTTAAATTTAGTTAAAAGGTGTAAAATTGCTATAATGTGAGAAAAATGTTTCCCATTTTACTCTCCTTTATTACCCCCGCTGAGGTTTTAAAAGAAAATCAGCCATTTTACCCCTATATATTATGCAATATAATTTGGCTAACAGTAGACAAACATGACTCAAACTTATAAATTTTTTTAAGAACCTTACATTTTAGTAAATTTGCAACCATGAAAATTTAGAGGAAGAGGGGAAGTATGTACATACAAACAATACAAAAACATAAACTTTATTTCACATAAATATTAAAAATACTAAACATTTTTATTGCAACCTGTTTAATAATCTAATATTTATTAAAATAATTATAAATAATTTAAAACTCAAAACATTAATGACTGAAAGAATATATTAAAATAATTATTTAAAAAGAAATATTCAAATAATCTTGATAAAAATACTTTTTTTAAAGCAAAATGTTGGCAAAAAAGGTTTGGTCTGAAAATAAGACAATCGAAACCGGATTTAAAGTCCGTTTCAAACAATACGTTGAAAAACATAAGAAAATAATTAAAATAATTTTGCGAATACTTGTTGTAATCGGATGTTTGGGTGGATTTATTTATCAGACGCGACAACTGGCCGCACAATACCTAACCGGGCGGACAGTAGTGAACACGAAGATAGAACGCATTAAATACAGTAAAGTACCGGCGATTACAATCTGTTATCCGACGTTCCTTTCATTCGAAAAGTATGTCAAACATTATCCGCAATATAAGGAACTGTTCGAAGAATACATGATTGAAGTGAAGAATAGTTCGGTTCGAGAGTTCTTCAATACGACCAAAGGTGAAGAAATGAATGAAAAATATTTCCATTTCGCCAACACTACTGAAACGCTAGAGAAACCGGTTTATCAATTGTTTACTGATTTTAGTTTTGATTTGAGAGAAGCCTTCAGAGTCGGCAACATATCGAGGGCTCCGTATGCAGAGGTGAACGGGGAGTATGAAAACGGGACTAAAGCCGAATTGATTCGCGAGTATAATATGATTGAAACGGTTAACCAAAATGAGGGAAAACTGCGAAAATGCTATACATTTTTCAGTGATTTGAATACGTTTTGGCGCAAATATGAAGTCGAGATATCGTCCATTACTTTGATGTTATATCACAACGACTCATGGTTTCCGTTCAGTCTTTATGAGAACAATCTCGATATATCAGTCCATTCGCCGAACACTATCCCCGACTTAAGTGAAGAAAACTTTATTAAAATTAATTTTAATTACGACTCAGTTATGGTATACTCGGAAATAGTGACCAAACTATTGGAACCACACTATGAGACCAATTGTTACAAATACAACATCGATGACCGAAAGATCAGAAATAATATGAGAACCGATTGCAACACCGATTGTATAATAAGTAAACTGAAGAAAAAGTGTCAAATCAACTGCTTTCCTAATGGGTTTCCCTATTTGTTGAGAAAAGACGCCTTTATCAATTCTCCAACCGAAGGCTATTGCAAGCAATCGGTTCAGTCTCCGGCCCAACAATGCCTTACCGATAACTACATTCGATATGAGTTGAAATGTTTAGATGTGTGCCGTAAGAATTGTGAGGAACGGCTTTATGACTTCGAGAGGAAAGAGCAGTTTAAATTGAATGAGGCGAAATTTGGAAAATTATTCAAGGTGACCACCAAGCACAATAGATTGCCCGATCAGGTGATCCAACACATGCCTGAAATGCATTTCATATCATTGGTCTCGAATTTTGGTGGACTCATAGGCATGTGGTTGGGTCTCTCGTTTATTCTAGCATTCAACTTCTTTATTAAAATGGTCTAGATCACTGATTGAAAAGGTCGGCCAATTACGGGGGATCAGGGCAGAGATTTTTTTTAAAAAGCCAAATACCAAGGAAATTTTTTTAAACGCTCAGAAACTCATATATTTATAAAAATATACCAAATTGATCTGAATTTAAATTGGATTTAGCAACAATTTTGATTAAAAATCCCAAAATATTTGGTAAAAAAGCAAAAAAATTTGAAATAAGGGAAATTTTTGGCTGATTTTCCTTCTAAATGACTGATCTAGATGCTCAACATAACATATTATTTGAAATTTCATTAATAATTTTAACTTGCAGCATTATTTATTTATTTTAATATTTAATTTTAATTTTAATTGAGATTTTTAAATGTGTAATAATATCTAAAAAATTATATCAATTTTATTTGTATCTAATTTTATTGATTTATTTATAGCATTTTAGTTTAATAATAAATGTAAAAACACTTAAGTTTATTAATATATAGTATTTATTTATTTTTAACTTAATTATCAATTCTATTATAAATTTTAATTTTTAAAACTGCTATTAGATATATAATTGTGCAAGTGAATTTTAAATTAATTAATCCCAAATACTAACTCAATTACTAAAATAAAAATTGTTAATAAATATCCGAACAAAAGCGGACCGAAAACTATTTTGCTATTTGATAGCGTGAAACTATTTGGACTTGATGATATATTCATTGCCAATTGATCGTTTGCCAACGTTTTCCAACCAAAATCTAGGGCCACATCAACCCATTTATTATACAAATTTGTCTCAAATATATCAAACAATCTAAAAAATAATTTGAACTTGAATAAATAATTTTAAATATAACAAAAATAAGTAATTTTTACAGTTTTTCAATGGTTTCAAACAAAAAACGATTAATATTTTTGTTGTATAACATACTGTAAGCCTTTGGAAAATATTGTTCATAGCCAACATATATATTGTTGTCTGCTCCTTTTAATAATCTGCTAACCATTGAATCGGTTATAATACAGTGTGTTTTAAGTTTAAGCCTTAATTCAGGTGCATCTTGTGCCAAGTTAATTAAATTGACATTAGTTATAACGTCATTATTTTCAAAACTTTTCTGGATAATTGTCTTTTCAATGTCAGAACCAGTTTTCTAATTAAAAATATTATTCTTATTAAAAAAAATAATTATTTTATAAAATTAGTTAATTATTATAAAAACCAAAATAAATTTCATATCATTTAAAGACATTATAGTAAACGGTTTTAAGTCCTTTCTGTCCAACAATTCATCCAAACTCTGAATTATTGTGTGTTTCTGTCGTATTGTTTGCGATAGAGTCAAACTTGAAAATGATTGCATCAAGATCATTGATATTATCATTAGAAGGCCGTAAATTAAACAAAGTTTTCCAAATTTTGGTCTAAATCTAAAATCTAAATTCAAAAATTATTTTAAATATTTTATGTAAACAATTAAATATTTATAGACTTTTAAAGCAAATAATGTTAAATAAAATCCATTTTTCATTTGAAAATATATTTAGCCAAAAGTTATTTTTATTGTTTATTGATTTGATTGAGGTTGCCACACAGCTTATTAGTAAAGCCGTCATAAACATTAATATCCAGGTCTATTAAATAATTATATTATAAGATTTTTAATGTACCGTATCTCCTGACATACAATTGCCGCAATTATATCTAAATTTCTGATCAAGGTGCAATTATATATAAGTACAATTGCATTAAATTTTAGACTCAATTTTATTTAAAATTACAAAATATATTTTTGTAGTTATAATTGAACATAGTTTAAAATTAGTTCAATATCATATATTTTGTTTGTTTTTGTGTAATTTTAATTAAAAACAATATTTAATTTATAATATATTTAATTAATGTATATAATGTAAATTCTAAATGGCAGATTCTACTGCACTCCGGATAAAACATAAACTCTAATTTCATAATTATTTTATTTTTGCAATTGTGTTATCAGTGATCAGTGTTATCACCTAAGACATTTTTTAATAATTTAAACTGATTTAATGTTAATAACTAGTTAAAACTATTAATTTAGATTAATGTATGTTATTTTTATAAGAAAATTACATTTAAAATAAAATAATAATTTTTTGCAATTATATCTAAGTTTTTGATCAATGTGCAATTATACCTAGGTACAATTGCATTGATTTTGATTGACTCAATTTGTCTGAAATGACTTATAATTGCAAAAATTGTATGTCAGGGGATACGGTAATTAATTGTAAATTTAATTGTTACTTGTGTATCTAGTATTCCAGCTATGGCAAAATAACTATCACTTTTATTAGACAAATATTTAACACCTAGCACATTAATTTGCGCATTATTGATAAATGCTGGTACTGATACTGTTCCAAAAGTATTAATTGTTTCAGGAACTTCTGCCAGATTTAACAGAATTTCAAAATTCTAAAATAAATTTAAATTAAAGACCTATACATTAATATAAATTTAAGTTTTCTACATTATCAATCAGGTTTTCCACAAACCCTCCGTTAACCCAGTCGTCTGCATCGTATGTCGAATATTGTTTTCGAATCATATATACAGGTATTGCACTAAAATATAAATTGCAATTTTTGAGAAATTAACAGTTTGCTAGTTTTTATAACTAATTTTTAATGTAATTTTATTAATTTTAAAATATTTAAAAAATCTTAATTATAATGCTTGATTGTTTTTTAAGTTGTAAATTGTGTTTTTAAATATTAGAGTTTTGATTGAAAATATATTTTAAAATTTTTTACTAAAACGTGAGTAAACGATTTTTATAAGTTATGTCAAACTATTAATTTTTATTTTAGTTTGATCAAGATCAGAGATTGAGATGGGGGGATCAGCCAAAAATTTCCCCTGATTCTGAAAATTTGGATTTAACCCCCTCCCCCTAACATTTGATCCGCAAAAAGGTATCCCCTCAACTCTTTGCTGGCCGCCTAAAGCGATCGGAAAAATTTTCGAGTTTTTTTACCAAAATTAGGAAATTTTCCCTAAATTAATGTTAAATCTAGTTTAAATTTAATTAAATTAACTAAATTTAGTTTAAATTCCGTTTAAATCTAAACTAGGAAATTAGGAAATTTTTATCATAAGTATATAGGTTTTTTGAGCGTTTTTGGAAAAATCTCTACCCTGATCCTCTCCCCCCTGGATCGGCCAAACATCTCAATCTGTGATCAAAATAAAGCAGACAATACAAGTAATTTTAATTAAAATAATAATTTTTATTTGTTGGCATAAATGCAAACTTAGCCTTAAATGGCAAAAATCTTTTGATAAAATCTTGCATGGTATAAACCAATATTTTATTTTTTAACTATTATTGTTTTTATTTAATTAATTAAAGCTTGTTTTATGGGTTTAGGGTTCAAACAGCATATAATTAAAAAAGTACTGTCGGTTAATTTATTAACAAAAAATACATTTATAATAAATTAGCTGGCAATAGTAGTAAAAAAATTACTTTTGCAATCTTAATTAAAATTAAATTGATTAAAAATAATAAAGACAAAACTTGTTTTAAGCAATTTTAGCCGAAAAGAATTTAATCCACCAAATAATTGACGCTAATCGAGTTCAACTGTATTAATGTTATATAACCAAAATTTTTATGACGCAGTTATAAAACAATAGTATTTTTTTTATCAATATATTAACAAATTTAACAAATATTATTTTAAATTTTTAGCGATAATTTGCTACTTTTATAAAAAAAATAACTAAATTTTTATAAAAATAAAATAATAATTAAATATATTTTTACGTGTATTGCGTTCTTTTAACTAATTCTTTAATTATAAAATAATTAGGTCCGCACAGAAAGTTTTCACTATTATTGACAATCTATAAATACAAATTGCAATTAAGTTTATAAATTTTAATTTATTTATTCAACCAACCGCTGACTCCCAACTAAATGTAAAATTTCCTTTGGGTTTAAAATTATGGCCAAACGTTTGCACACTTCTGTCGGGAAAAAATTCACCAAGATAACATTCAAAATTTGCTTTTATCTTAAATAAATCCATGATTCAAATGTACAAACAAGTTTTAAAATATATATTTAAAAATTTGTTTTACAATTTTTAATATTTATTGTTTTGTTACTGATTTAATATAAAAAAGTTATAAATATAATAAATATATTATTATATTTTTCAATAACACTTTATATAATAATGATAAATTTTAGGAAAAAAAAATCTAATAAACATATTAATGAACTTGTTGAAAGCTTTTATTTAATTAAATTTTAATATATTAATAATAATTTTACACAGTAAGTTCCAGATATGAGCAACGTGTTGGTGCATTAAAAATTCGTTGCCTTTATTCTAGTAATTTAACATTATATAACCATGATAAAATCTGGACAAAAATTAGCTTAAAGTTTAAGTTTATTTCTAATAATTTAATCTAAATAACGTCATATTAGCTAATTATCAATAATTAATTCAATAAATTGTGTAAATTTGTTGTTTAATAAATTAATTTCAATTTATTAATTACAAAATTTTGATTTAAGAATTAAATTTTAGCCTTAAATTTAATTAATTAATTAAATAAGCTTAAAATTTGTCCAGATTTATTATTATTATGGTTACTTATTAAATGTGCAAAAAAAATGTAGAATTGCCTTTAGTTGCTTTTAAATAGAGCTAACTGTGACAACAATATTATTAAGACTAAGTTATGTAATCTGTTTTAAAAAATTCGATTTATTTTCTAAATATTTTTTAATGCTATAAAATATTGCATTGTAAAATATACTGTACTTTAATACGTTAAGTACTGTACAATCAATTATCATTATACTTATTTTATTTGAGGATTGAAAAAAATTAATTTAGTCAAAATGTTTTCTCTAAGTTTGAAAATTTGCATTTAGGAACCTGGCAAAAAATGAACTCTTAAATGGTTAGGATTTTCTAAATTTAGAATTAAAAATAATTAATTTGCAAACATATTGATTATAAATGTACAATATTTAGGCATTTTTAAAACAATTTATTTTCTAACCATGTACTGTATTGTTGGTTTACTAGCCAATTGTTTTTTTTTCTCTGAAAACAATATTTTTAATTTTTTTTAAATTACCCGATTAGTATCAATTTTACATAATTAACCAAGATCAGCCAAGTCGGAGGTAGTAACAGCAAAATTTTAAACATTTCTTTGCTATTTTGGCAAATTAATTATATCCAACTAAATATAGCTAATTTAACTAAATTTAATCACATTTAAAAACCAAATAATTGCGTTTATTTTTGGCAAACAACAAATACAGAGAGAAAGTATTTTTCTTCTAAAATTGGTCTTTGCCTTTATTAATCAGAAGATTATTCTGTTTATACAGTGTTTTTCTCTCTTTGCTAACTCTGATAGCCAAGGCTGTGAAATGGATGCAGGATGGGTGCCAGAGCAAAATGCAGTATATGGTGTGTCTGGATAAAATTTTTATACTCTATTAAAATACATGTCTATACCCTACTTGTATGCCCGACTTCCATACCCGACTTCCATACTCAAACTGCACTTTAGGTTTTAATTTCCAAATCCACTTCCAGTTTTAACTTCCGGTTTAAAAGTCGGGTAAAGAAATTGGATTTCAAAATACGAATATATGGTAATCGGATATGGCAGTCGGGTATGGGAGTTAGGTATGAAAATCGGGAGTGGAACTCGGGTATAGAAGTTGGGTATGAAAGTTGGATATTGAAGTCGGGTATGCAAGTTTGGTATAAAAGTCAAGTATAGACATGTATTTTAATAAAGTAAAAATATTTCTATCCAGACACACCATATACTGCATTTTGCTTTGCCGCCCATCCGGAATCCATGTCACAGCCCTGCTGATAACTTATTAACAATAAAAAATAAAATATGTATAAATATATTGTGGGAATATTTGAACAATAATTTATATAATATTAATGTATTTTATTAATTTTTTGTATTTTAATTTGATTTTTTTATACCTAGTCGGAACTAAAATGATAGTAAATTAACTTTTAAATATTTATAATACCATTTAATTAATTATAACATA
>JAQFXP010002366.1:0-15390 GCA_034693685.1 Belba bartosi
AATTGAGTTTAAAATTCACAAACTGTAAGAAGATATTGTATTTTTGAATGCGTATAACTATTAAAATATTAAAGTTAAAAGAATAATTTTTGCATATTTTCTTATCATATCATATGCTTATATCATGATTAAAATTGTTTTAAAAAATAAGCAACTTTATCAATCTACAGACAACGCCTTTAGTTAAATTAGGCAAAATTTTATCATAAATATATGTTTTTTAGCGTTTTTGGAAAAATCCCTCTCCTGATCTCCTCTAGGTATTTGGTCAAAATTTTGAGAAAAATCCCTCCCCTGGTCGGCCGACCTTTTTGATCCCTGCTGTTAATGACCCATGCCACAAATACTTACAGAACATTATACTTATAAATATAATTTTAAACTTATACAAAATTATATGTAAACGGATTTATTAAATTAATTATTTACTGGATTTAACTATATCGTTTACCCATATAAGCACTGGTTATGTAATGTATAAAAATGATTTTTAAGATCAAAACAAAAAATTTAGCAAACAGTTTTATGCTGAGGGATCTCTCGAGTTAGTTGACTTGTTTTTATTATATGTTCTTTTGTACTTTTTGTTATCATCTCAGCCCCTCTTCGTAACCGATTTTAGAAAGTTTCCTTTTAATTGTAATTAGATATTCGGATTTATGTTTTAGATAAGTAGATGGTATCTAGCAAATCTAGTCTAGAAAATGTATTAAGATCATACTGATATAACTTATATATATAATATTCAATTTGGATTTAAATCAATTTAATCATTCGATCATTAACTTTGTGGACAAACGCACAATTCAAAGGTTAGTAACGTTTTAATTAAATTTATACAAATTGGCGATTATTTTAGATTCGGATAAAATTTTGTTAAGTAAATTATTTTAAGAGCCATTTAAACACAATTTTCAAAAATATTTAAACTTTTAAATTACTTTACTATTGATTCTATTGAAAATTTTATTGAAATAGATTTTCAGTTGAACTTAATCATCAAATATAAAGCAATAAAAATATTTATATTTTAAACAACTATTAAATGAAAATATTATTAATAGAATTGATTGAATGTATTGGTTATTACTGTTTGTTCTGTTAACTATTAGTAAACTATTTGTTAGTTTTGGTGAGAGAAAAGTCTATTTCATTGGCAATCCAGGGATGTATCAAAACCCCAATTAATGTTTGTTTATTAGTCCAATTAGGACTGGTTTGAAAACAATTGTAATAATCAGTGAACGGAACAATTTCAATCTTGCGCTCAAAATATTTGTCGATTTGTAATGTCTGTATAATGTAAAATATTTATATATTGTTGCTAAGCAATATTAAACAAGTGGCCACCAGTGGCCACTAGTGGCCACAAAAACTTGAAAGTTCCGTTCACTGGTAATAGTAAATAAGTAGACAAATGATTATAATTTGCAAAAAATTTATTTTTTTAATCATAATGTTTGACAACAACAAAAATTTATTAAAAAATTTTAACACTGAATAAAATTTAATTTTTTAATCAATTTATAAAACTCAAAAATAATGTAATGGTGCTTGCTCACAATATACTGTATATGATATATGAGAAAACAAAATGAGAAAACTTTTTTGGGTAATGAGTCTGAGTCTGAAAATTATTGTTTTAAACTCTAATTAATTTCGAATCTGTATTAAAGTAATTAAAGTATTTGATTTGTAATCGACTTTTTATTACTATTTAATTATTCATTGCTTTTATTTATTGAATAAACTTTTGAACAAAACCCAAGCAAACGGTTTGAAATAAATGCTATTTTATCTTAAATTAATCAAAAAGTTTTATCTAATTTGATTTTAACGGCAATTTTGTTTGTTTTCTAAATTACTTCCAATTAATCTAAAACTGTTTAACTCAACAAAAAGATAAACTAAAAGAAAAAAGAAATTCTGTTTCGGTTTTCAGTAGTTTAGTGTCTTTGCATAGAATATAAGTGTAATTGAAATCTCATTACAATTAAGTATTGGAAATAAAGTCAATTAATTTGTAGATCTGAGCCAATGAGCCAATGAGCCAACTATTGGTGCGAATCCAACAATTGGAACACCTCTTGTGGCGCAAATCATATGTTCACTCAAAACAAAAAAATTCATTTAATAATAGAATTTAGAAATTATTTTACATTAGATTATATTCGAAAGATGTGTCAGTTATAAGCGCCCCAATGATGAGCAGTGGGAGTGGGAACGGCAGTTGTGGGCTGTGCTGTCATGGGTCCGCCACCACTGCCATTCTTGTAGAGATGATATGCGGCCGCATATGGATCTACTAAATGGTGGTAATGGTGTGCGTGCGGGTGATATGTGGGCGCCACCACCTGGGGCTTCAATATCGGAGGCGTTTCTCTAATCACACTTATATGACGTAATAGATTAGAAGCAGAGTTTGTCTGTTCGGAGGCGACCCCCACCTGACACACACTGGGAGGCGATGGCGACTTCCAGGGCCGGACTGGACTAGAGTTAAATCTTCGTCTTTTGGCACTTTCACTAGCATTGACGTCGACGGGAGAGCCGGGAGAGCCGTTCGCCTGTGACGCCACCGGCAGAGGCCCCGAAGGCGGTGGTGGCGCACAGGGTTGTGGGCCGTGACTGCTATGGCCCGAATGTGAGCCGTGAGTATTGTGTGGATCAACACTTGTTTGCGAATGACTTAACTGTGGGTTTGAATGCGTCGACTCTGGAGAAGGTGTCGAAGAATGGGATCTCTTCACTGAATTGTTTCTCTTATTTATCGCTATAACGGGTGGGGTCGGGGTGTTGGGCACCGAACCTAAGTTCAACTGACTTGTGTCCATCACTACATCGTTGTACTCAATCGCACTGTTATTCGATAAAACATTAAAAAAACATTACTTTTAATTCGAAGCAGACTTTTGTTCAACTAATACCTCAAAACATAATTAACACAAATAATGCTCTGTTCCTGATCTTCATTGTTGGCATTGGAACCACTAGTTGTTGAAGAGGTCGGTGTGGCTGAAGAGTTGGCCGCAGTTTTGCTGTTACTCGTGTTGTTTGATATAAGAGTGGCACAGGTCTGCATCCATGTATAACCTCCAGATTTATTGATAATTCTGTAGTAGTTAGTCATCACTTGTCCCTTATGTATCACTGATACAACAAATTGTTTATATAATTGCGGTTTGAAATACACAAACACTTAATTGCTTACAATCTAAATGTGATTTTCGTATTTGCATCATATCCTGGCCATGGATTAGCGAATAGAGATTACGGCCCGAAAGCTCTTCAGACGTATAGTTGAGTAAATCTAATACTCTATTGAATAGTGAAATGAGTGAAAAATAATTAAAATTAACAAAAATTAAATACCATTATAAACATAAATTGTAATTATTTTCTATACATTAGTCTTCATTGTTACGTATTTCTGAGTTTGAAATCATCAAAACTAATAGTAATTCTCAATTAGAAAATCTCTTCTCATGAGTGAATCTAACCATTAGAAACAGAACTAATATTCTCATAATATTGGCTTAAAATTTATTTCGGATTTTATGTGAGAAAAAAATGATTAGAAGAGCGACACAAATAATTCTGCAGTCAATCAACTGTCAGTTAGTAAAAGCATTTTTTAAAGTCTTGGTCACAAAAAGCAATAAAAATGTTTTCCAGGCCTCGAGAAACTGCTTGAGGGCTCACAAATAATTTGTGTCTCCGATAAGAGTTCGTTATTTTTTTAAATCTCAATTTTTTTCCCGAAAAATACGAAATATTTAATATATTTATTAAACTATTAATAATTGTCTGGTCTATCCATTTAGAAGACGATGACATACCTGGGCTCGCAGTGAGCTATTCGAAAGTCGAGACTAAGTCTCGTGACAAACATATCCGACTCGAGTCTGAGCTCATTGATCGACGGCGGGGGAAGAGCTATGGCAACGGCAACCATTCCAATGATCTTTGTGGGTGCGTTCGGGTCTCTGCGCTGTTGTGGATGTGTTTCTGGCCTAAGATGAGCGATGATATGTACGACCCGATAGCCACTGGACTTGAAGTGCTGACAACCTCTCTTTGTGAGCGTCGACTTCATTCGAATACAGAACTGTCTTTCCATTGTGTCGTTAGAGCCCGAAGTGGTTATATGTGACTGAGAGTTGGTATATGGCGTTCCCGCGTCTGACTCATTGCTCGCACTCGAGCCCACCGACGCCGGGGGAAGGGGTGACGACGACAGTGGATGCGATCCAGACGTACTCACATTAAGACCTATAATAATGGTTTAATTGCTTTACAGGTATACAAGCATTGATTGGCTTTTATTTATTAGACTTTTAGACAATTCTGTTCTGTTATTCTGTTAAGTAAATAGTGTTTGTGTACTAAAAATGATATATAAATAGAATTTTAATTTAATAGCTATTAGATTAGAATAAATTATTTTATTTTAAATCATATTTAAATGTTTTCACTCAGAAGTAATCTGTAATCTTTATTAAACTCTATTAATTATTTCTAAAATTAATATAAAAATCAATTATTTAAAGTAAAATCTAAAAATGAGAATTTCTATTAAAAAAACTTACATTGATGCTATTTTGAAATAACTATTTGTAAGGTTGGCTTTAAAACTAAAAGTCAATATTGGAATAGAATTCTTAACAAATTTCAAACACAAACCGAATTGTTTGGTTGGGTTACAATATACGAGTATAGAGACCACAAATAAGGCGTACAAAGTATTGAATAATATAAACTTCTTTTTTGTATTTTTATTTACACAACTAATTGTGTTTACTTTTTAAAGCCAGTGCTTAATATTCAGAGAATGTAACGGTTTTATGCAATCTGTAACTGACGACTGAGTGATGAATACGAATGAAAGTATAGTCTTATAAACAGAGTATTTGTTGTAAAACAGAGAATTGTAAAGAAGTAGAAGCGATAAAAACATAGCCTCAGAACAACTTCCTTGCGATCAAAGCATTGCTTCCTCAGACACACACACACACACAGACACGTCGTACAGAAATGGTGTTTAGGTCGGGCATCACATACCTAATTGTTCAGCCAGTTCTGCATGATCCTGTTGATGGGTATAATCAAAAACACTCGAACCTGTCATCTCGACCTATCGCACGGGCATAGTGAGGGAGACATAGAGACAGAGAGACAGAGATCAGATCAGATATATGTTTATCAGATAACAAATACAAAGAGAAGATATATATACTCTATATATTGAATGCGTTTTAGGTTTGCTATCATATCATCCAATAATAGTCTAAATTATGTATAATTAGGTAAGAAATTCATTTAAACTTCAATTTTAATTTGTCACTTCCATTAACTATTTGGCTTAAAAGCAAATATTTATCTTTTTAATTATAGTACAATTTTTTGCAGTTATTTATTTTATTTTTAAAAACTATAAAAAAATACTTTAAGACTGTCATAGAAAGAGAGGAAATGACAATCACTCTAAATGGGAAGTCTTTTTAGAAGTTTTTTATTATTATACTTATTCTTCGCAATACGTAATATAATATAATTTGTTTTAGCGATAAATAAAATAATTATAGGATTATGTATAGTATAAATAGTGTAGTATAGTGTAGTGTAGTGTATATAGTAATTACTTGACTCAATCCTAAATAGATAGAGACGGTTTCGGAGATGTAGAGGAAACGACCATCGTGGCCCAGTGCGAATGCAAACCCGTCCAGCGACTGCAGTATATGTGTTCCTTGATGCAATTCGAATAAATTACCTTTGAATGAGACCATTAAGAAGATTCAGTAATTGAATTTAGTTTTTGATTGAAATCAAAGTCTTTACAACAGATGTAAATAATTGAATCACTTCTAGAATTATTTTTCGCCAATTATTCTCTCATTTCTATCAATAATTTCCTTTAATTTAAACAAAGTTTGGAAAAGAAAGCTCTTCTTAATTCTGACAATTATTTATTCAAATCATTTTGAATGTCGGGTCGAAAGCGATAACAAGAGAAGGAAATTGTCGTCAAAACGAAAAGCCAGTGAAGAGGAAAGAGGGTCGAGAAGGAGGAAGGAATGAGCCCAACATTAAAGGACATCAAACCGTTGGGGACAATGAGAGCCTAATTCGATGTCAGGGCTCTGATTAGAAGATTATTTGCCGACCAAATCAAATAGTGAATACATTTTACTCATTCGCTGCAAAGTTTTTATTATTTCGATTATAGTAACAGTTTTCTAAATAGTCTTAAATTTTTGAATTCAGTTTTCATTGATTACAAAACTTTATTTAATTTTTTTTTTTGTTGAAAATGTGAACAAATTATATACAGAATATACTTATAATAAATTCTAATAAAAGCTTAATCAGAAAATATTTACTAATAGTTTAGTATAAACTGAATGTCTCATCACTACAAAGTATAGCATAATATGGAAGACCTTATTCCCCGAACTATTAGTTTTAACCCCAAAACCTAATGCAAGTATCGGTTGATTATAGTTATTGTGTGACTAACAATAGTGATGTTGAGTCGCTATAATAAAGTACAACAATATATCAATTCTCTCCAATTTCGGCATTCATTGGTATATAAAAATATTTGCTTCGCATTCACTCTCAGTCTGTCTTCCCTTTCACACAATATTAGAGTCGGGCGTCATATCGGTGAGGCGTTAATAATTCGATTATTTGTGGAAATGTCAACATCACTGGTCCCTATCAATCATAATCAAGTTAGTAAATCCTTTTTAGCGCTCACATTCATAGCGGTAAACCTTAATACTATGAAGTATATCATCTTTTTACGGGCTCTGACACTATATATAAATTACATTCCATTCCTCCCATATTATCAGCAATGCCTCAGTCTTTCTCACTCCTCTCAGCTCTCTCACTCCCAGCATATTATTGCAGCACTCTCTCAGCTCAACAACAACCACACACTCTCCCTCCCTGTGCTCCACTCTTCCAGTTTTCCATATTGTTTCAATAAATAAGTATTCATCGCTAACACAAAGTATTGACTCTATGTAACCGATAGTATAGAGACCATCGAGTGCTCTGACATCAAAATAAATTGTCAATCTTATCGATGCCAATGGCGTAGAAGTAAATCCAAATGAGTTTTTTCGCTCTAAAATACAATATATGATATATATTGTATATACTGCTATATATATTGCTATTATTTTTTCCAAACTTTGTTATTAGAAAAAAAACAGAAGATTTTTGTATTTGATATTTGAATACTTCATCAAAATTTCTGTTTTTTTTTTGTGAGTACTTTGATTGTACTCTATATTGTAGAGTAGATGGTGTTGAGGGGAAGTCTGCTTTCGAGTCGACCGATCGGTTTAAGCTCAATAACCAAAGCATTCAAATGTGAAAATCACTGTTTTTTGCTTACAATCAGAAGCCATATATTTTGCAGTTTTTTTAAATTTTATTTTAATTTATTTTTATTTGATTTGATTAAATCTTATCAAAATATATAAATAAAATACTAAAATAATAAATAAAAATTACTTTAAAAGTTTATTACTAAATTGTTTTTTAAAAACAAAAAAGTAAGCATTTAAAATTTAGCCTAATTTTTAAGCACCTTAAAATAAAATAAAAATTTATTTTGTAATCATATAATAATAAAATTTAAACTACATAATTTATTTTGATTGGTTGAAACTAAACAAGAACTTAAATTGGTGCATCAAGATCATGTTAAATTGTGGAATACAACACGACATGCAGTCGATTAACACTTTTGGATATATTTCTTAACAACAGTACAGTATGTTCTGCAAAGAAGACTTAATGAGCTCTCATTATATCATTGAGTGATTTAAGTACATTCTTGTTAAGGTTTAAAGTTAAAGCATTGCTATTAAATAATTAGAAACAAAACGAGCATAACTCACAAGACTTGCTAATTTTAAGCGCGGAACTGCCGCCGTTGGCCATATTCCAAGACGGTTCGCCATTTGATGAGAAGTCACGTAATTTCAAATAACTTATTGTCAATCGAATTATCGATGCTTTGTCTGGAATAAACACAATTGGATTCCTTTCAGTTTATCGTTGTTTTTGTTTCAAATATTTAGTTTTAGTAATGCATAAAAATTAATGAAAGTTTGACGCAATTAACATCATATGAAAGTTAGGTCCAAACAAACCAATCAAACAAAATGTATTTTAAAGTTTCTTGTTTAAATAATTCTAAATTGCTCTAATTAAGTTATTTGAATAATTTTTGTTGCATAATGCTTATTCTCGTTTATAAAATCTAATTTACAATTTCTCAATATTTTTTAGTGTAAACTAATTTTGAACAAATTGATTTTTAATTGAGTAAAATTGCAATTAATTGAATATAAATTATAATTCAAATAATTTATTACTCAATAAAATTTATTTTTAAACAAAAATTTCGAGTATATTAATAATTATATTTATTAAAAGTGCATTAAATTTATTAATTAAATTTTTAATTTAATAATAATTAAAATATTGATTAATTGTTCTAATTAAAAAATTAATATAAAAATTAAAGCGATAAACCTATACTAAAATTTAAAAAATATTTAATGCCGAAGTAAAATGTTATAAATTTTTTGAGTCGTTTTGTCAAAATTAATTTTAATTATTATTCTAATTTTAAATTCAATTTAATTTAAATTGATATACTAAACAAACATAAACAATTTTTAAAAAATTAAAAAATATTAAAATTTCATACTTTGATTCAAGTGATTGTTTGTAATTTTCATAAATAAATTGTTAATCAAATAAACATTAATTTATTATTAGGTGTTAATCAAAATTGTGTACGAAATGTGTCGACGACTCATATTTACCTAATAATGCATTACCTAATTGTGATGTAATTGCAGCAGGTAATGGAAGCATCTTGGCTAATTCGTAAAACTCATGGTTCTCTTTGCCCCGTCGGGAACGGGCGGCGTCTCTGCTCTTTTCTTTACGCATTTCCAGGATTCTAAACAATTTTGACACAAAGTTTATTTTTTTGTTTCTAGATAATTATTTTTTAAAAGTTTTAATGTTTAGTGCAATTGTTTTTGAACAAAATAAAAAACTTAAATCTAATAAATAATTAAAGCAAAATAATAGTTTAATCGATTAATGCATTAGAATCATAAAAGTTGGTTCAAATTTAGACCAAAAACAATATCATGTATGACATGAATGACTCATTTGCTAACAATATATATGATTTTTCATGAATAGAATGATTAAATTTCATACTAATTGTCATATTTTCAATTTAAACGATAATTCATTAACAGATTATATAATTAATGTGATATAACAATAATTTTGTTATCCATTTGAGTAAAATATATATAATTTGGAGCAAAGGAGAGCTCAAACGCATTATGAATACTCATTCAAATATATTAATATAATTAACTTTAAGTATAAAAAATCCGAAAATGAATTGTGAATACGAATCGAGTTGGGAGAGAGAGAGAGCAGGAGAGAGGAGAGGAGAGAGAGCAGAAGAAAGGAGAGAGAACAGGAGAGAGAAGAGGAGAGGAGAGAAGAACAGTAGCAGAAATATACATAAGACAGACATAAAACAAGGAATCGGTGTATAAACAGACAGAGAGTGAGAGAGAGGAGAGAGAAAGAAATCGCTAATTAATAATTCGAATCACATTTTCTTAAACGATGGAAATTGGAAATCCGTTGTTGGAAAAGCGTTTCGAAGGCCTGACATATTCACAATCATTGCCTACACTATTGGCTTCTATTCTATTATTATTATTAGTATTATTATTATTATTATTATTATTATAAACTACCAGTGCTTTTAGTGCTTTCAGTGCTGTTGTGCTGATGATGTAAAGAGAGAAAACCTGCGGAAAAATTTCGGATTCTCGTCATGTTGTGGACCAGCAGATCGAGTAGGCCATCAACATCAACATCAACATAGAGCAGCAGCAGAGCACTGCATAGAGCAGAGTACAGAGCACTGGCATCCCAGTGCAGAGTTTGTATGGATAAGCGTGACTCGAATGACAAAACAGGCGCTACCGATGGCTTTGGAATACACAAACAATGCGAATGGAAATGGCACTGGCAATCGGGCAATTCGGGTAGTGCTGCACTGACACTGAGCACTGTGCACTGTGCTCTGGCTGCATTGCCAGTAATGGCAGTAATGTTGTGCAATGAGAGAATGCTCTTATTGTGCTAATAAACTGAATGCGAAAGTAAAGTCAATTGGCATTTAAATTGTACCCAAAGCTGCTATACTTCAAATGGAGACTCGGCTTATCTGTGACGGACACAGAGATTGACGACTCAAACAATTTATGAGATCTATTAAACCATTTATTCGCTACTCAATTAAGTGGAGATATGTTTCCAGATTAGCATGCTCGCTCAACTCATTTCCAACTCTATTCATATATTCAATTCAATTATTACTATATTTCTTAAGTGATTTTAATCTATACGTCATATTTAATATTTAACATAGAAAGTTTTCGAAATTTAAAATTAATTTATATCTAATTAAAACAAACTTACATTAAGTGCTTGGAATAAAATTTGTGTTTTGCCTAGTTATTCTTGAGATAATTTCCTAATTATTAATCTGAATATACTCTTAATTATGATTTATTAAGAGTGAAAACAAGAATTAATTAATAGGTTTGGTTGCGGCTATAAAAACAAACCAATAAATTATCAAATCAATCAAAATTATAATTTCTATTTAATGCTAATTTGATTTAGAGTCTCAAAAATAAAGACAAAACAAGAACTTGGAATCACTAATAAGATGTTCAATCAATTCATTGCTATTATATTTATTCCGAAAAAAGGTATTCAATCAAACTTTTATTGGCAATGAATTTACATTTCAATAGTCTTATTCAATTTATAAATTTCAACCTAAATAAACTAGCAAAATTATTGACGTTCTTATAGTAATATAAAAAAGTTTTACGTTAGAATTTATTATAAAATATGTATAAATTTTTAATTAAAAATTTAATTATATTAGAATTTTTTAAACATAAAATATTAATCAATAATAAAATAGATTTTAAAATATTTTTAATTAAATCAATTCATTAAATAAATAGTTTTTAGATAATTATTCTAATTTTAATTCTTTTTAATTCCAAAAATATGTGAATAATTGCATTGAAAAAAATATAGTAACTTAATGCAATGTGAATGTCAAAGGGGTTTGATTTATGCAAATATCTAATTATAAATGATAGAAAAATGCAAAAAATATAGTTTTTAAATGTATACCAAAGAAAAATGCGATTATTTATGACAGAAAATATCAATTTATAAATGATTGCATACCTTTGGATAAATTCATATATATTTCTAATGATTTTCGAAATCAAAAACAAAAATGTAAATCATATAAAGCGTATTATGGAAATTAAATAGCAGTATAATTATGGTTCGAAAACAAAAAAATAATTAATGGAAAAAAACATTTTTTTATTTCGACATAAAAAGCCAGGAATAAACTTTTGATTTGCTCTGAAAAAAATTAAAATCCGGAATACATATGAATTATAGTCGCAATTCAATTCATTATATTTTGCTATCAAACCCAACGCCAATACAAACTCCATTGCATTGCAATTAAATTAAACTCATGTATGGAATTGTAAATCAGTTTCTGTCCCTTATTGAGTGTTTGAGTTTGAATGTGAAAGTGAGGACCAGTACGGGTGAGAGAGGGAGGGGGAGAGAGAGCAGAAGGGAGAGAGAGAGAGCAGAAGGGAGGGAGGGGAGGGAGAGAGAGAGAGAGAGAGAGAGAGAGAGAGAGAGAGAGAGAGAGAGCAGTTAGAAATAAGTGTTTAGGGAGTGTGGAGAGTAGTGAGAGATAGCCAGCACTTGAATGTAGGGGCGAGTGAGTAGAGTGAGTAGAGTGAGTAGAGTGAGTGACCGAATGCTTATATGTTTATATGCATTGAATGGGAGAATGAGAGGCAATGGCGATAATGAGAGAAAGATGCAAAACAAGAGATGAGAACAGCATATAAGACAACGTTGAATGCGATACTATTATAGCAATTGTATCGAAATGTGTTCCGTCTGGGGATCAGAAGCGATCGAACAATAATATTGAGAGTAAATGGAAAGGCAATGAAAATCTTGACGGCATTATGTCCAGTATCAGTGTTTGCACTCTGAGGGCACAGTTAGCACATTGCAGCACAAGTAGGTTCTTCGCACTCACTTAAGTTAATCCATTGAATGTAAATAAGAGAATTGGGCTTAAGTGCGAATCGCGACTATAATCTAAAACCCGAATACAGACTATAACCGGTAATAAACGGGAGAATATAAATCCAGAATAATGTCCAAATGATTCATAGAATAATCACTGCATTAATGAACGGAATAATATAATATCTGTTTTTCCAATGAGAAAAAGTGATTATTTGGTTCATTAAGTTCGATAGTATATGATTCGTACAATTTCTAAAGTGTTTAAAACTTTATTATATTCATTAAATAACTTGTGTATCAAATGTAGAGAAATTTATTTACGACGAGAAGTGAAATCTTTGCCTATATTTATGATTATTGTAGAGTTTAAGCGAATGTTATTGACTTCGCAATTGTCAGCGCAATAATGATAGCGCCATTGGAGAGAGAAAAAGAGAGGATTAGATGTATAGTACGAGCCATTGAATTAATGCCGAGAAAGGGCAGAGAGGTTTGGCAGATTGGCACCGACCATTCCGACCATTCACTCATTTAGCTCAACACAACATAAGAGCCAAAAAAGAGTATAGAGTTAGACAACGAAACAAATTGCGAGTCAATTAAGTTATTAAATTTCGCCGAAAGAGCAGAAAAGCTGAGGAAGAAAAACGACATAAAGTGCTGTTACAGACCATTATGTTTATGTGTGGCATAAAAGAGCTTAAAATATATTAACGTTTAACTAATTAAAAACAAAGACTAATGCTATGAGTTTAAAGTCAGAGTTAATTCTATAATAATTCTATAGTTTTTGAAACAATGGATCAATACATGTATATACAGTGTGATTGAGAAGATAATTGTGACTGACTTTTGAAGTTAAATAAAGCGAAAACTCGAAACTTTCTACTTTTGGAGAATCTCTCGAGACTTGTGGCCCAAACATCATCTCTTTTTAGCCCGAAATAGAGGCCTATATTGAAATAGAGACAAGAGATGCTGTAGCAGTAAAAGCATATTTTGATGTGGAAAGCAATATAAGCCAATTTCCAATCATCATATCTTAGAGTTGTGATGTTGTGATGCAGTTCTGATGCACAAACACCTCAAACACCAAATGCCTCAACGACTCACTCAATGTTCATCTAAAGGCCAAAACCTATTTAGTGCCCTCACACACACAAACTGCCCCTTTGTGTTGGTGAGACCCCCTCTCTCTTCTATCAAAACGGTTTTCTCATTCCAGCTCTACATACAGTATATGCAATAGATTTTTGCTATTTTTTTCGTATAAATAATATTTTCAGTTCCTATTTGTTAGTTCTCCAGAAGAGCTGTCCATTTCTTTAAGGTTTTTATTAAATAATAAGAGTTGGGAGCGATAGAGCACAGGCAGAAGAGATGGTCCTAAGAGAATATTTTGTATTTGGGCAGCAGAGCGTCGAGTGAGGAGAGCCGGAGAGCTAGAGAGAGCACATCACCGCATATAAGCCATCAACTATCAGGGCATCAATTTGTGAGCATATATGTACTCTATGTTCAGCACTGGCACTATCGGCGCTCATATTATGTTTTTTGTTGTAGTCGTACGGAAATAGAGAAATGGACAGTCAGTCAGTCAGTCAGTATGTGGATGTGTGTGCAATCCTCTGGTGAATTAACGCCTCTATGCTATGCAATACTAAAATTTCTTTGCACTGGCTTTTGGCTCTGGCAAATACAGTACACACTTTCCCCTATTTACTGTACATTATTTGGAAACCCCCTCCGCATCCAATTGCCTAATATGTTATGTGTTCTGATCTTTCGCTCATTTCAGTCCCCTTTCAAACTCAAAGATAAAATACAACAGAAGTGGCGCTGAATAGTAATGAGAAGAATGCGGTGTTGGCTATGGCTATGGTTTTAGATGGCTATAAGTGCGTGCCTTTCGCTACCGTACGGTATGTGCTCTAGTGCTGGGGAGAGGGAGAGAAAGAGAGAGCTTGAGGTCATCATAAGTACACACAATGTGTAGAACATATCACCTAAATGTGTAAAAAGCGTTCGAAACACATATAAAACGCGATGTGATATCACAGCTATTCGTGTCATCGCTCGACACTAACACGACTACCAGTTCTCAAATCAAAGTCAAGTTTAATTTGATTTACCGAAAATTTCTTAGATTTCTACTAAACATTAGTTTTAATTTTGTTTTAATTAAAATTAGTTTTTAAATTTAGAGCAAGTTTTAATTAAGTTCTTTTGATTTGGGAAAAAATGTAATATATTTTTGTAAATCTTTTAAATTTGATATTATTTAAAAATCGAAAAAATTAATGTATTGCAACTTGCAAGTACAAATCTGTTCCTCTGATTGAGGGTCAATGTAGGGAATGATGGAATTGTGGTGAGACATACAAACCACAAAAATATCAACAATAAGACTAATATTTGTTATGCATTATTAAGGCTAATGTAAGCGGTTCTGGAAAGCATTAGACGGGAAAACAGTGAAAGAGAAACATAAAAAATGATCCGAGAGTTGGAGTTATCAATAAATTAGTGATTTGTTAGCAATTTAGGCAATGAATTAGTAATTGGCGGCACTTTGCAAATCATAATCTATTATCATATCAGGCCTCTCCGTCTGTTTTTGCCAATCTATACAACAAAAGCAAATAACTATAACTACTGTACAATAGTTATGGCCATTTGCGAAGTCATACCACAGAAAAAAATTCTTATGTATTGACATAACACAACACATAACTAAATAAATATTCCGGAATAGAAAGGAGAATCAAATTTATTGCTTTTTGAATATACAATATTTATAGAATAGATGCGCAAATATTTCGATTAAAATTTATGCCATTTTTCAGGATTTGTGTATAAAATAAATTACAATTTAGGCGAACATAATGTTATATTGTATACTAAAAATATGTTTAAAAGAAAATATTTGTCATATAAAGCATTTGGAAGAATAGCATCGCAGCTATCAATATGTTAATGAGTTTTTTATTATAATATCAAAAGATCACTTCAATTGCTATACTCATAGCGTTCTAAAGACCATATCTAACAGGGGAAGGGAGAAGAGGAAAGAAGTGAGGGAGAGAGAGAGCAGGAGAGAGAGCAGGAGAGAGAGCAGGAGAGAGAGAGAGAGAGAGAGAGAGAGAGAGAGAGAGAGAG
>JAQFXP010002367.1:0-15384 GCA_034693685.1 Belba bartosi
ATTTTCGATATTACAATTTTCGATATTACAATTTTTGATATTACAATTTTCGATATTACAATTTTTGATATTACAATTTTTGATATTACAATTTTCGATATTATGATTTTTGATATTATGATTTTCGATATTACAATTCTCAACTTTATTATTTTTACTTTTAAAAATCTTATGTTTCTATGTGTTTCTAAAATATTAAATAATCCAAATTTCCATCCATAGTTGCATCTTTAATAATTATATTCACCAAAGGTCCGGGGCAATTTTTATGTTAATTTGGCTTTAATCATATCTTGTATTTGTATTTTATAGTCTTTTAGATTATTTCTATAATTCATTTTTGTGTTTTAAACGAACTATTTCTACAAAATTATAACTTTTTGTTTTTGTACCAACACTGCCAAAGGAATAAAACATTTGAAATATTAATTTTATTCGACTCTATTCGCCCCAAACTTTCAATATATCATTAGTTAATTATATCTAACTTCTGATGGGTTTAACTGAAAATAGTCAGTGACAAATATCATTTAGAATTTAAAATTTTATTATTAATAATTAAAGCATTTTTATAGAGTTATTAATTATTGCAATTTATATATGTTTGTGATTCAGGTTTTTAATGAATTTTTCAATACTTGAAAAACAATTTTAATCTTTTATAATATTGTAATCAATAATTCCAAACATAACTGTTTAGATGAGAAATGAAGTGCACTTTTGGAAATGTAATATATTTTTGAGCAAAGAATTTCAAAAACTAAAACAAAAATTTTTAGAACTAAAAGCACTGTAATATTGATTAAAAAAATCTCGTCATTAGTAAAACAGTAGTCATTAGGAAGTTTTGGCATTTTTATCTGAAGCCAAACCAATATTTTAATGCTTGAATTTATTGAATATTTTTTATTAAATGCATTGAATTAAAGTTGAGCTCATAGAAATTGACAAAATATTTGAAATAATCTTTAATTTGATTTTTTCTTTTGAAAAATTGATATTTTTAAGCCTCACTAAACCTTCACAAAAATCGCTGAATTTATACTATTTTTTCCATTCACTTCATTTTGATATTGTTATCGAATTTTGATTTTTAAAATAAAATTTTTCTATAGATAGAGAACTGAATTCGTACTAAACTCTATTAGAAAAAGATTGACTTGTTAATAGAAATTACAGAGCATAGTAGTTAAATTGAAATTTACTCTTAAATTCTTTTCCTGATTATAGTTCAGAACTTTATTTGAAATGTCTGTCGAATACAAGAAATTAAGTTTACACTTAAGTCGACGTTAATTTCATACTTCAAATAATTTATTTGATTTCAAATACCTTTTGAACATATCGTCGATCGAACCATTCGTATAGTCATACGAGTGAACCGACATTTAAAAAGCGATTTGATTTTCATATAAATCGTATCTAAAGCCCAGGTTTTTGAGCAGTTATTCAATGACTTCTCAAATCAAATTAAATCTGAGTTTAGCTTTAAAGCCATTGCCGGCAAAGCAATAAATTTAATTAAAATAATTATAGGTTTGCAATCATAGAAATTAAGTTAAATAAAAAGTTTATTAAACTAAAACATTAAAAAAGAAATAAAATTTTGTTTGAAATGCCACAGAAACAGGTAACGCAAAACCTCAGATAAAGTTAAAATTAAATTCTTATTTTAATCAAAATATTTTTAATTACTCATAAACCGTAAAAAGAAACCTTCCTTGATTCAATTCCTTAAATTACAGTAATTAATAGCAATACGTAATACTATATATTAAATAATAACTTATTAAAAGTAATGAGATATTCAAAAGGCGGTACAAATGTATAAAATTATATAAACTGTTTTAAATGCAAATAAAAAAATTAAACTTTTATTTGGTTTTGTCTGAATATGAGCAGCAATTCTGTGAACATTCGTTCCAAATGTACAGAAAATGCTAATAATAGCAGAACTGATCCAAAAGCGCCTGTTTTTTTCAAACTGAAATTTGAAACATTGATGCTATTTGTGAGTCGGATATGTTATCTATCAACGAATCCCTTTCCACTCCAGTGCCATCACTACAACTCTGTTTTTATTATTTCCCGTCTCTTCTCTAGCGTTCGTAATCCAAAACACAATTCAAATTGAATTTCTAATCAGTTTTTGATTCAAATACATACGAATCGACTGTAATATTAACGTCAGAATAGTTTTCAAATTAAATTCTCTAGTCTTGATATTACGGAGAATGGCATTTGTTTTGACATTTATTTCGTTTAATTTTTATTATGTTATTTAGTCTATGAATTACTTATTAAAATAGATAATAAATGTATGGGTTGTTGATATTACTGTATGTTTTTGTTATTCGGTTTTAGCGCAACTAAAGCCAATATCGATGTTATGTATAATTTAATACTAATTTGCAATATGTTATGTCAAGTGTCGATTGGAAGAAAAATAAACATCAATTCAGAGCATATCTCAGAGCTTATAATCTTTATGTCATAACTCATGTCTAATAAGTTAATTAACTCAAAAAGTTTAATCTTAAGCTCTTTTTCAAATTAAGTTTAGCTAAAAGTCTTTGATGTTTCTTCTTTAGCAAAATTTTTCTTAAATTAATTTTTAAAAAATATTTTTGTTTTCAAAATCTAAATAATGAGATGAAAGATATTTTAGAACTACTTATACTATACTCTATATTCTCGTTAATAAGTCTTTTGGCTTCCTTTTACATAATTTAAAATATGTTTTCAAATAAGTGAGCGCAGACTAGATTTTAACAAGATATTAATATAATTTTAAGTCAACTGCCGGCACATATTAGCCGTCTGTCCAAACAATCAAAATTATTTCCGCAAACGAATCCGAATATAAAAATCGATTTTCAGCGACTTTTGGGTCAATGCTCTGAAATGATTGGCAAAACAAATAATAACAATAATAAAGTCAATTGGAGTTCCGACTCCATGACCACTACCTCTTCGGCACTTTAATAGAATAATAACTATTTATAATTAATTCAGTGGTCAGTCAGCAGGTGTTTCGCGAGACTTGCAAAGACTTCATTGCAGACCTCATTAAACGTCTGATAAACAGCAATAAAAAATGTTTGAATTGCCTTTGCGTTAGACCTAAATCTTGACCCAACAGTAACTCCATTAACACGAATCGCAACTTCTTTATGATATAACGCAATAATTCTTATATTTTATGGCAGTATTAATGCAATTCTGCAATTCTTGCGTTTTTATGCGTTTAACGATAGAAACCAATGTTCTAATTGTGATCGACAAACGAGGTCTGAATGTGTGATCATTTTAATCGAGTTTTATATGTATTTTGTATTATAGAAAAAATTTTGACTAATTTATTGCTCGGTTTTTAAGAAATAGTTTTACGGTTTAAATGTGTCTATTAGTCGGTTTAGCACTTGCATGAAGAGGTCAAATGAGTTTTTCATGACTAATAAATTTAGTTTTGGTGTTTTGGCGCAATTTACTCATTACTTGTGCCAACTCTACTGTAATTAAAGCAAATACTGTAGTTATTAAATACAAAGCTGTTAATGGATTTTATTATACTTTCGTGTCATTAAACTAATGAACAGAAAGCAAACAAATGAGTTTTTATTTTTTACTAATTCAGGTTGGGGCTTTAATTTGAAATAATAGTTTTAATGATTCTTTTGTTAGAAATTTTTTGCAATTAATAATTTTCTAATTTAAGAATAAAATTTATCATGGTCTTTAATTATAACTAATAGAAGAATATGCTTGAATAGAATTTATTTCTAATTTTGTTTTATTTTTAAAAATCTATATAAGAAATAGAATTAATTTAAACTAAATTTAAATTAAGTTAAATCTTATATGTTAAATTGTAAGTTAAATTGAGATTTTGGTTAATTGTGATGTTAGTGAAAATTTTTAATTTAAAATAAAAAATATCAATAATTTTTGTTTTGCTAACCCCCTCAAAGTCATTCCGAGTGACCATCTCTTGTCCAAACAATGCCAAATATGATTATAATTATTGCCTTTAGAATGCCTACGATTTGCTCTAAATGTTTTATTATAACAGAATATCATTAAATGAATTGTATTAAAAAACTGACACAAGACCTATACAGCAATAAAGTCTAAAATAAATTCGTGCATATATTTACAATTCATAACTTAACCAAAATATGTGGCATTAATTGAATTTAATAAATATGTTTAGAAGTGCATAAGTATTTTTTTTAAACAAATTAAATAAGCAATTTGATGTTGAAATAATTTTTTTTTACAAATTTGCTTTTTGAAAATTTTAATGTTTAGCAAAATTCAATAATCAAATTATTTCGACTCATAAAACATTTCATTAATCATAATAACTATTTTATTCATAACAGAAAAAATCAGATTTAGCTCTTTTTCTCATTTATGTGGGTATTGTTGCGCTGCTATTAACAAATAATGACTAAATCAAATAGTTTTTCAATTCCACAACTCTTCTTGTTAACTAAAATCGATGAAAATAAGTAAAAAAAGGCCAATCCGTTCTTTAACTTTAAAAAAGTAAAAAGTTTTCAATAGTAATCAAAAGTTAAATTGAGGAAATTTCCGATTTTAAATGGTAGTTATTGTCTTGCTTTATTTTCCGAAACAATATTTTATCCATAAAAGCCATAAAGTTTATAGAGATAGAGCCCATATGCCGTATGCCATCTCTGTAGGCCAGTTGAGAGCATTTCCAAAACCAAATCTTTGTTCTTTGATAAGAAATATTTTGTTTTTTGTTTTATAGATGTTTTATGTTTTTGTTTTTTAGCCCCGAATACATCGAAATAAATGATAAGAAAATATGGAATTCTTATCGCAATATTCCGAAATCATTTTAATAGCTTGAAATGTACTCTATTTGTAGCCGAGGGTCAAATTTTGATTAGAATACTGTAATCGTTAATTCAATTTAAATGCTCGTTAACTCTCAAACCTTTAGTTATTTTTATAGTTAATGTTTGGAATTGATGTCTTCGTATATTAATATTATTGGCTTCTGATATGATTTAGTCGTTTAACTGAATTAATCACTTTTTTGCAGTTGATTTAAAACATATGATTTGAAAAAAAATAAAAATAAAATTTTTATTTGATAATAATCATAAATTTTTCTCAGTTTAAGCTTTGAAACTTAATCACTTAAAAAAGAGTTCAATTTTTATTTTATCTTGAAACAAATCAATTTTAAAATCTAATTTATATCAAATAAAACAAAAATGATTGCAATTGCTATGAATGTCATATAACTTGATAATTGATTCAATTAATTAATTACTACATTTTTTGCTAACTTTCAGGTTTAATCTCTAAATCATATGAATTTTAATTACAAACTAATATTTAATAATTATAATTTGTAATGATTAGAAATAAGTGCAAAGTAAATTATTAATTAAGTCTGCAAAAATAAATCAATTATTTATTAGTTTTAAAAAGTTTTGAAAACCCTCTTTAAAAGTACTAATGACTATAAATAAAATAATATTTTATTGATTGCAGTAAAAATATAAATAAATTTTTTATTGAGTATTTTGTTTTTGTTTTAACTGAATTACTTTAAATTAGATTTTTATGTAGATTTCAATGACATTTTTGCACAAAGACGTCAGAATTTATGCAATGAATTACAAATTTATTTGTGTCATAAAAATATACATTTAATTATTTTTGATTGATTCACTAGATCATAAAATTGTTTTAGCATTAAAGTAAAAAAAGAGTGAAATTTATGCAAAATTTATTTGAATTTTTGTCTTATGCGAGTTATACAAAAGTGTAGATTACTTTATATTAAATTCTTTTTGTCTAAATTTTTCTAATCTTTGCACAAAATTAAATTTCAATGACAGGCGTTTACGAGTCTGCCATGCTTAATACAAAATCGATCATTTGTCTAATTTAAAATTCAGATATTTTTTGTCATTTTCGCAAAAATATTTTTAAGCTCATTCACCCAGGACTTCAAAAATGAATCCCTTTAATGCAATATTCAATGTAAAAGTGCAATAACTTTGTCTTATATAATATACCGATCATTTCAATATCAACTCAGAAACACTCATTTATATAACCAAACACTTGAGTAGTTTTCGCTTTCTATTCATCGATTCTTTTGAGAAATTTTTTATTTTTATAGATTTTTAGAGCAGTTTCCGCAATAACATAGTGTTGACGAACTTGAGAAACACAATTCAATATTAAATTTTCTACCACTCGAGAAAAATTCAAAAACGAGCTGAGCTTAAACTTGAAAAAATAAACGCCAGCTTAAAAGTTGTTTATTTTTACAACTTTACGTTAAATTACATTATAGAAGCAAAAAACTAAAATCTTATCTCAATTTCTATCTCATGAATATAATTAAATAAATTTCGGATAAACTATACAATAAGTTAAAAATTTTTTCTCGAAAGCCTATTAATAATAAAATATGAATAAAAGATAAAAAAACATAAATATTTGAAGGCAAAAATTTAGAGCAATAATAAGTGGAAGTCTATATCTGACAAAATTAATAGTTGTTTGTATAAAAAAAACAAATTTTAGATCTATTTTCCAGAAAAAGATAGGAAGTTTAAAAATAAAATTGTTGACCACTATTGAGCTGAAATTCTAAATGTATTATTCAAAAAAGACTAACGAGTAAGTATTTCTCGAAAATTGTATTTTTTATTTTGACTTTTTGTGGAAGAAAAATGAACTGAAGAGTCAATTCAGTAAAAATTAATCGCACCGATACTCCACTACTTATTCGGCTCATTTGTTTAAACTGAGAAAAATCAATAATTTTAATGAAAATATTTAATTCCGTAAATGTCTTACAATTGATTCGCAGAATAACTTGAAAATAATTAGTGCTTTTTAGGCCTATGATTAGATTCGGAGTTATATTTCTTGACTAACAGTCATGTGTTTGGCTTAACCGGCAAAATCGGTCATTAATAATAAAATCTTGTTTTCTGATCCAATATCTTCATATAATATAATAACTTATTATTAATATTAGAAATACAAGTAGTAATCAATTTTGTATTTCTGCGCTTATGTGAACCTAACCTAATGATCGGTTTTTACTATATATCTAAAGAGACTATAAATCTTTTTTTTGCAATAAACTCGAAATGATAGGTCTTTTGCAAAACATTCTTTATTTGTTTGAACTGATCTCCAACGAGGTTCGGACCCTTGAGTCTAAACAAGGCAATTTTTAATTGAAGTCTATTAAGGTCTTATAAATTGCTTGCTTGGGCTAAAGATTGATTGCTTCTTGTAAATTCTAAATTAGCTAGTTTGTTTTACTTTAGATATTTATTAAGTGTGTTTGTTATATAAATAACTAAAGCAATCCGTTTTGTCACTTTAGTCTAGTTTTAAGAGATTTTTGACAACATTTCCGATTTCGAAATCGAGACTCGACTTGAATATTGATCTTCGAGATCAAGAGTGGCAACAAATTTAGTTCAAATTCTAAAATCCATTTCTATAACAGTATTAGTTTGACAACTGATCGAATTGAGTTATAAACCAATGAGTAGTTTAAAAATTAGATTAAACTTAAATTCGCATTTAAATCCAATGTTATGGTCGAACAATTTGGAAAACTTTTTCAAAGTTTGGATTTTTTTTAATATTTTATATTTTGCTTAAAGACCTGCGGCTGATAAACAGTATTATTATTGATAACTTTTCACAAAAAAAGTTTTCAAATGATAGTTATTTTTGCAGTTTTTACTATTGCTTAACGCTATCCGTATTTAAAATTTATAGAAATATTTAAATTTATTGTAAATTTTATATTAAAAATTGCTTTTTGAAATTGGAACACGTAAAAAATCTAAGTGATCTTGGAAATATTACTTATTTATGTAAATATTTTACTATAAAAATTGATTTAATAAAATTTGAGTTCAAATGCACATGCAATTTATATACGATTTTTGCATATTTTATATGCGATTACAATTTTTTAATACATATTTTCCATTTCATACAACTTTTTATAGATTTAAACTAAAGATAGAAATAATGTGTTTTTATATGAAATGTTTGAATTTAATTTATTAAAAAGCCAAATATTTAACATGACCTTTCAAAAATGTAAAAGCAAAACAAATAAAAAATTTCGAAAAACTTTAAGATATTTAACAAGATAAAATAATATAATTAAAATTATAATTAGTTTTGCATTAACTTGACTTTAAGAAAAAATTCCAAGTTTATTTTTGCAAAAAGAATTTTTGTGTTTATGTCTTAAAAACTTGTAGTAACCAGAACTGGTGTGTCATTTGTGTTGATATTAGAAAAACTTTAAGACATATCCCAACCAATTGACATAAACTGTATTCCAAAAGCTTTCAAATGTAATAGTTTTGGAAATGACATCCATTCGAGTTGACTGAACAGCGATTCTGAAGGCACTTGAAAGTTAACCTAAGAATATAGGAATAGTTTTGGTCATTTCCTTTACAATCTAATTATACAATCGATTGGATTACTGCATTTGCAAGACATGGCACCCGTATGTCATGTCCTGTGCCACTGCCACTAGAGATTTGTATTGAGTTTTCAGTTTATTAGAGAAATATATTGTTTGTTTAGAGTTATAGTTAAAACAATTCTTTAATTTCTTTTCGAATCAGATTTCAATTAAGGCTTGTATTACACGTTTGAATTGAAAGTGATTTCAACTTGTAAGAATCTTTTGTTTTGCTTTGTTGGAGAACTTAATTGCAATGTTTTTCAATTAATTAAATTTGTTAAAGTGTTATAACAAGAACACACAAGCCAGATTGTCAGCGCATTAAAACAAGTCTTGAAAGAGATAAAAATTTAATTTTCTTACCAAACCCTTTAAGTGAGTTTTTATTTATTTATTCAATAGTATGGTTAGGATCGCTATCTCTAGGCCTGTCACAGTTGGTTTGCCCAGTGCTAGTATCATGGTGGTATGTTAACACAATACAATTTAGCGTAAATTCGACGACAAATTGTTTTTTTAATCAATTAGTAGACGAAAGAGCGCTCGACTAACGGCAATAGCGGGCGGATTAATGGCATCCCTGGGTTGTCTGTTCGCGTCGTTTGCATCCCAGTTCCATCAAGTAGTGCTCAGTTACGGAATATTCTTGTCATTAGGTATTGGCATCGCTAGAGAATCTGCGAATTTAATGATCGGACAGTATTTCAAACGAAAGCGTTATTTCGTTGAGATATTTATTCAGAGCTCTATTGGTATTGGAATCGCAGTTATGACTCCGTTTCTCAACTGGAGTATTGGGTAAGGATTGCATCGAAATATTGTTAAAAATAGAATTTTATATAAAAATAATAATTGCTTGTACACATTTATACGTAGCATTAGACCTTGATATTGTTTTCTTGTTCGGTTTAGTTTTCAAAAACAAAAACAAAAATTTAATTGTTTTCCTAGATTCGAGTTTTTGTAGCAATTAATTATTTGCAAAGTATCTTGCTACACAGGAACTAACGGAAATGTTTTTTGTATTTAATTTTTAATGTTTTTCATTTTCAGAACATTCAAGCACTGGAGAGCTGGACTGCAATTAATAACTTGTGCACTGTTTGCGACATTTTTAATAGCAGTGCTCTATAGGCCGGCATCACTCTATCATCCGCAGAGAAGAGCTATACTTCATCTCAAGACTCAGAGAAGAAAAATTAGAGAAAAGAATCCGCAGACTAATAAACCGCCGTTTTTTGACTTGAGTCCACTTAAAACAAGATCATTACAAGTGATCTTAATTTCCACTTTTCTCTTCTCTTTCGGCCATTTATCGCCACTTTTTTATTTGGTATAAACAGTGAAACGAAAACCATTTAATCGATTGAATAACTCTTTGTTTTATACGTTAATTCTTTTTACTCTTTTTCAGCCAAATATAGTTCCAGTTATAAATCAAACCATTATAGCGAACCAAACAGTGCCGGTGCCGGTGCCGACTGCGCCCGTAGTCAAGCCTCTCATCTCGACCTCAATTCTAATACTGAACATAATTTTCGGCATTTCATTCACAATCGGTGTTATATTATTCGGTTATTTAACAGTTAATCGACATTTAAAGTGTCGGTTAAACAAACAATATTTATGTCAAAGTTCAATGTTGTTAACCGTTATAGTTCTGTTCGCTTTCGCATATCTCAATCATTACTATAAATATGTAGTATTTGTAATCATTTACGGCATAGCCATCGGCTCTTTCCACTACACGCATAAAATGCTGGTTTTCGGTCTAATCAGAGCTAAAAACTTTGGCAAATCGTGGTCTTATGTGCAGTTCGTACAAAGTTTTGCTATATTTCTCGGCATTCCTATCACAGGTTTGTAATTTTATCTTCCATTTGCTCTTCAAATCTGTTTTTTATATCAAAACCAAAACTAAGATTTCATAAAAGTTTTTTGAATCGATTTAATATATAAATACGATTGACTGCGATATTAAAATTGCTTTTTGAAAGACTTATAGAAAACCTTCGGATATGTGCTTTCATCAAAAAAGCAAATTTTATTTTTTTGAAAGCTTTGATAACTTTTTTATAGAGTTTATGGCTTTCAGACACAAACTCAAGTCGAGTTGTTTTGCTTTTTTAAAAAATATAAATGAGATTTTGCTTTGGAATTACAATTTAATTATATTTTTTTAGTTTTTGTTAATAAATAGGTTTTCGAATTATTTTTAAGAGTTGTAAATATATGAAGGAATTGGAATAACTTTTTTTCTATTTAACTCTAAATTTTCTTATAACGACTTTTTTTTCTAAAACATCGATCTTTTCTGTAATTGAAATAAAATTCTTAGTTAAGACATAAAAAATAAAATAAAAACATTGGATAAAGCAGTTCAATCTTGTTGGCACCTGCTTGTCCTTTAAGCATCTAACTAAATAAATTAGAATTACAGTTAAGCCTTTATAATAAGTTTTAACTTAAGCTATATATTGAGGTGAAATAAATAATAATTACTTTTAATATTAAATCTTAATTATTTTGACAAATGATTATTTTCTTAATTAACACAACATCTCTAATGATGTAATTTATTACCTAGCTTAGCTTTTATACGTATATTGTTGTTTAATCTTTACACCTTAATGTATTATTTGATCTAACTAAATTTATTTTATGTTTCAAATTAAATTAATCTAGCATTAAATTTATTGTTTATAAAAATAAAAGACAGAAAAAACTTCTAACTTCTATATTAAAAAACAAGTTAAAAATAAAATATTTAATGTCTTGTTAGCTAATAACTTGTTAAAGATTGATTAATAGTTTTTTTGTTTACTTTATAGTTGTGATAGTTTTTTGTTCAGAATGTATTGCATTTTCCTTAAGATATATATCTTTTTATTTTTGTTGAGATCTTGTGTCTGATATCTCACAGCACAACAACCCATCAGTCTATCTCTAAATAGGTCTGTCTCTCAATGGCTATCATTTCCTATAGGCATCAGTTTGTCTGATGAGTGAGTCTGAGGTGTTTTCTTACACTAATCACTCGGAAATCGTTTTTAGGTCACATAAACACATGGTTCGAATCGAGTGCTTATAATTACGGATTTCTATTCTCATCCCTCATCTGTCTCTCTGGCACTTTGTTTTTATTTGCTTTGAATCCCGAACTCAAAAGCCTGTCCCAAAACTTCAATGAGAAGTTACATGAATTCCATCAACACTCGTGTGTCGCACATTCAGACAGTCATAACGCCAATCCCATCTCTCCTACTAATGCAGGTATGGCTATGTATTCATTATGTTTTGCCCAACCGTTTGCTATGGAGACCAGAAACTGATTTGTAAATGTTTAGCTATTTTCTAGACTTAATATAAGAGTAATTTAGAGAACAAATCCTTTTTACTATATTTTTATGTCAACATTATAAGCAATGCAATCAATTTAATGAAACAATTTTTACTTAATTTGTTGACACATTCCAAGCCATCAATTATTCTCGTTATTCCGATTCTGGACTGCATTCTCAAAACGATCACAACTTGTGCTGCAATTGTGGCCAAAGTTTGCTTTTGAATGAAGAGAACGAACCGTTCAAAGAGTATCAAAGTATCAAATCGGAGGAAATTAGGTCTCCGACAGTCAAAACCGATTCGATGGCCGACAGGTTTGATGGCGAAGACGATGACGACGAAGAAGAAGACGAAGAGTTCGTAAATCTCAAACTTCAAGCGGCGCCAGAGTTGGCCACATTTTTTAGCGACGATTTGTACAATTATTATCTTCAAAACGATGGCGAAGAAGCGATGGCTCTCTTCGACCCAAACAGAGACAAAGTGATAGTCGACAACGAAATCGATTGTTTGCACTCAAGAAAGCACTTGATCTGTGATAGCACTGATGATAAACAGCCGAAACAGTTGAGACGAACCATTGAAACTGTGACTGAAGAGACTTCTAGTTTGAACTAATAGATGATCTGAACAAGAATACCAACTTTACAATCAGATTCCAAAAAGCCATTAATTTATTGTTATCTGTATTCAACTGTGATATCAAATAAATCAATAAAAAAATCTCGAAATATAAATGACTTTTTATTTTCAATTTTCCATTGACTGCATCGAATGATATAATTTTTTTGTGAATATTTTTTGTATAAAAAGAAATAGCAAAATATGTTTAGAAAATTAGAGATTTTTTTGCAAAATCAAAAAAATTTTAGACATTAAGTAAGAATAAATTATTTATAATTTCCAAAAAATAAGAGGAAAAAAGGCTATGAATCAGAATACCAAAAGAGATAAGCTTTGACAATCAAAATTAAATGATCCGAACAAATATTTTCGCTATTATCATGAATTTATTATTTTAATTGCAAATAATTATTGACTTTTACGGGAATTTAGGTTTATTTTTCAAAAATAATCTCAATTTATAGCTCATTAATAATTGAGTCGTTATTGCAATTATCTATAGAATTGTTAAACAACAGCGAAACAAAATATCGATTAATCGCAACCATTGATTACATAGTATTGACTATATTTTAACATGCCCTTACCCCCCACATTTTTGTTGATTTTCTAGTATATGTCATGTTTTGATTTATATTACTCTTTATCAAAGTTTGCTAAATAAATAACTGACATAAAATCAGGCAAAACATCAGCTGAGCTTAGATTCCATAATCTATTGAGAGATGGATTTTCAAAAAAAGAAAGTTTTTTCATTTTTGTTTTGTTTTCCAAAGTATGTTAAATGTGTAGCGACTCGTAAGAGTAAAAAAAAAGTCTGAAAAATAATTTTCGAATTATATTCAACTGCATTATATGCACCAGTGAATAGACTTCAAATATTAAATGAAAAATCTGTTTTGTCTTTAAGATTCACTTTAACCAAAATATATTATTCTATACATTAATGTCTTTTTGCGTAGTTTTTCATTTTTGAATTATTTTTTCCGAACGTCATATTCAATATTTAAGGACAAAACAAAACAAAATATTATATAAAAAGTATTCAATATTTACAATAATGTAGTGACAACTACTCGAAAAGCATTAACTAATGAATATTCGAAGTATCCGTTAGTTAATGGAAAGAAATATCAAATTTCAAGTGAAAAACATCTAATTCTGATCGCTTTACACGAATTGGTCGTTAGTTGTGTAATCAAAGCATTGATTTCGTCAAAAGCTGAGGTCAGCTATTGGTGACAATAGATTGCCTTCTTTTTGCTAAAACACAACTATTGTATACTCTTATAAGTTATAGTACAGTACAGTATATCTATAGTTATATATATCTATAGTTATATATATCTATACTTTTATTCTAAAAACTCATTTATCATTCGATACCGACTGAACGTAATACCGAGAATCCAGTTAATGACATCTTATTAAGTGAAGCAAAACTTCTCTTTTCATTCTAAAATTGTTTGCTTCTATGGTTTTGAGAAAATAAATTTTGTTTATTATTCGGCTTTAATTCAATTCCGAACATAACAGAGAAACTGACAAACATTTAATCAATTTAATAGTAGAATCATTTTTCTATATTCCTAATTCATTTGGACCATCATTTGTCTCCTATAGTCCGATCAGAGCTGTCGGAGTATGCCTTCCAATGATTGCGGAAATACTGAATACAACAATATATAACCTATAGTATAGTGTAGTCTAAGAAATGTCGAGTATGTAAAGGCGGATGTGTTGGATATTTTCGCTCATCAGTCGATGCCTTTATTCCAACTATTCTTTTCACAAAACATTCGAATCAAATAATGTAAAGCAAATAAAAGACGAATTTTAGGAGATTTTCAAATTTATTAGACTTTCTATCAGTTAATTAAACTCTTGAATTGGAAAATATAATTTCCGAGTTTTTACTTCAATTTATATTGTAAATCAGAGTTAATCACTATTGCAATAGCGTTAAATACTAAAAAAGTGAGCTACTTCATTTCTACAGAGCTTGTTTAGAATTACTTGTTTTGATTATTAAAAAATTAATTTTTAAATAAACTGCAATCTGCATTTAATAATTTTTTTAATAACTCACTTTCTATATAAATGTAAATATAAATATGTATAGTTTATTAAAAGTTAAACTTATTTTAATTAATCTAAATAATTTCTAATTAAGATAATAATATTATTTAATTCACAAAAGCTAAACAAATTGATTATACAATTAGAAATGACTTCTAACTTATGTAATATTAGATAATTCATTAGTTGTTAACATTTCCTCAATAAACTGAAATTTTTTTTATATAATTTGTAAAATTATAAACTCGAATGAATAGAATTTATATCTGTATACTTGTATACGAAAAATGTTAGTCTAATAAAAGTTCTATTATATAAATGACAAATGACAGGGAAACCACGTTCTTGTTAATAGTGTTTTGCATTAATCACAACAATAGAAATTTGTTACATAACTCGAATAAAACAAAAAGTGATTACTTATGTAGATTCAGAGATTTGTCCAATATTTGAACTTATTTTCATCATACAAAAATCATTAATAGTCTTTTACTAATATTTTATATATTGATATATTATGCATAACTCAATATAGTTATTATTTATGTTCTATCTATTTTACTTTTGTATATACAAATGCTCAATGTTTTATGTATTGAATAAATAAATATTCCAAACTTATTTTTATACTTAATATATATAAATACTATATTATATTACTTTATATTTTATATATATTAAGTTTTATAAACAAGATAGTTATCGATTATAATCATGAAGATTTTTTTTTCGATAATAAGTTAGGTAGCGGTTTCCTAAGAATATCTTAACTCAAAATACATTTACAGATCAATTCTATCTTAAGTTTTATATTTTTAACT
>JAQFXP010002368.1:0-15383 GCA_034693685.1 Belba bartosi
GTTGCTTGTTCGTTTAAAGATAATAGGACTTACAACTAGACAATAACCGAATATATCGCTGTAATCATATAATATTTTAAATTGTTTTTCTAATGTTTGCTTGTTTATATACTCAATAATTTGTGTATCCAGGTCAAATGAATTGTTAAAACTATTTTTAATTTTATTTAAATATTTTTCTCTTAAAATGTCTTTTTTCTCCAGACATACAGTGATCGCCGGAATAGATATAATCGAAATATTTTCGTTATATATAAAAGTTGTCGTTTCGTATGAGAAATAGATTTCACATATTTTGTTGATTTGATACAAACGTCCGAACAAACAAATTGTAAAAAATAAAATACTAAATAAATTTTTATGATTAGTATTTTTTAACATGATGTAATATATTTAAAATATAGAAACATAAATTAGAGAATACAAATTTTTTGAAAATATATTAAATATTTAATTTGCTTATTTTATGCAATTATATAGTAGTTGTTTGTGCAGTTTATTATATCTATAAAATTAATTTAATGTCATTTTATATAATTAATTTTATACATGTTTTAACAACAAATAAATAATTAATATTTTACAAAAACAATTTTTTCTGTTGTTAAATAATTTAATAACTTTATATGGTAATTAAAATATATTTACAAATTAAAAACAAATCAATTTTATTATTTAAATTTTTTATTATTTTTGTTTAATATCTGTACATGTATATTTTTAATTAAAAAAACATTTGTTAATCAAAAAACTTTGCTAGGATAATTTGTTATTAAATTTTTAACATTTATTGGCAAATTATTTTAATAAAAACATTTATATATTTGCATGTAATATTAATTAAATTTATAAATTAAATAAATCATTTAATATTATTAAAATAGATTTTATTAAATATTGCAAATTTGTATCTAGTAAATTCTTATTAAATTTATATAATTTAATTTATTAGTTAATATTTTATTTTATTTATAAAAAAAAATAATTTGAATTAAACTTAATTATATACTATTTATAATTAAAATAAAATACCAATTTTTATTTTAGCATAATTATTTATTTATTGAATTTAAAAAAATAAAATAATTGTGTTTTATTGTGATCTATTTAATATAAAAGTTTTAAGTTATTTGATATTTTAGTTACAAAATATTAAATTTTTATTTATTATCCAACAAAAATTTAAAACATTTGCGCGATAAGATAGTAGCGGACGGTACAAAATTGAGCAAGATATAATTATCGGGCTGTACTTTATAATAAATTTCCAAACATGGTCATGTCAAATTTCCAAACTCTAATAGAAAATATAATAAATTATAAACAATTGTTTAAATCCGCCTGTTAACATTGTTTATTTAGAGGCGTTATATAAATATTCAAAATTTAAATTAATTTAAATTTAAACCTTGCTATTTTAATCAAAGTATATTACACCAATAAAATTTTCTTAAAGAGTAAATATTTATTTTTCAAAATCTATAATTTAATTTTAAAATTTAATTTTAAAAAATAAGAAAAAGCAAAAACAAAACATTATTAAAAATCAAATTTTTAAACTACTTAGCATATTAATTTTTTGGTTGCATTATTTTTATTTCCTGAAATAATATTTGAAAATAAACATAAATCTAAAAATCAATTTTTTGCTTTTTAATTTTAATAATAATATATAATTTATTGTGTTTTAAAATAAATTTAATTTTTTAAAAGCATGCATCATTTCTAAGGCTGTGACAAATTATGCTATTAAATTGATAAAATTTCTGATTTTAGTCGTTTAGGAGGGTACCATGATTACAAAAGAGCCACATTGTCACAGCCTTAGAAATGATGCATATGTTTTTAATAAATTAAATTTTATTTTGAAATACAACAAATTATATATTGTTATTAAAAATAAATTAAATATTATTGTTAGATAAATGCTAATTTTAACATAGTATTTCAGGAAATAAAAATAATGCAACCAAAAAATCAATATGCTAAGTAGTTTAACCCCATTTTTTTATTTAGATTGTATTAAAATTTTTAAAAATAAAATTTGTTTTTATAAATTATTTATTAGTATAAAATGTTTTTGTGCTAAAAATTAATAAAAAAAATATAATAAAAATTTTGTTTATTATAAAATTAATGTTATTGCAAAATCAACAAGTTAAAATTAATTATGAATACAAATCATTGTATGTTTTATAAAGAAAATGAATTAATGCAATTTTCGGATCAAATTGTTGATAACAGGACTATAGTAATTCAACCAGGGACATATGAGCCGTATATATTTACCTCGTATATAAATTAAATTAAATGTCTATTAATAGAGCTAAAAATATATTAGAATTTTCAAAATTAATTTAATATTTTATTATTAACCCCGATTAGTACCCAAGTGTGTATTTGCAGATTGATTTAGAGTTTGACACAAAAGATATTTTATTTCATAAGGATTAATGCAATAAAAAAAAATTTCCGAATGAACATAATTGATGATATGCTGACAATTTATTATTTTAAATAATTTTAAGATTCTACTACTTTTCCTCACTTAATTTTTTACACTTTTTAATTTTTCCAATTATTTTAATTTCTAATAAGTTAAAACTATTAATTCAGATTAAACTAAATGTAAAATAATTTGAAATATTTGGCTAATAACAACAAAAGATTATAATTATGCAAAATAAATATTATCAGCATATCTACATTTATGCCAAATACAAAAATGTTTTTAATCACATTAATTCATAAAATATAAATTATCTTTTGTGACAAACGCCAACTTAATCTGAGAGCACACACTTGAGTACCAAATGCAGTAATTATACTGTATATACAATGTGTATATACTTAGTATGTACAAATTTTGCCGATTTGCTCTTTTTTGTTTTATTAAATTGTATTAAAATTAACTAAAAAATTAAATTTTTAATATTTGCCTGGCTCTGTTTAAAAAATTAAAATTAAAAATAAATTTTTATTTCAGTCATGAATTAAAAGAATTTACTGGTGTTTACGAAATATGCGGTCCATTACTAAAGATGATAATAGAGTTTACAAGAGTATACAAAACTTAGTATGTATAAATTTATTTTGTTTTAAAACTATCCGCTTTAAATTTTAGAGTTTAAAACTAAATAAATAACTAACTTGATAACAAATAAATGTTTATTTAACATACAAAAACAATGTATATACAGGTATTAATTTTTTTAAGTTTAACATTATAAACAACTTTGTTTTGGCCGTGGAATTAATGTTAGAGCAAAAAACGAAATGTGTATTTTCATTTTTTAAAATTATTTTTAAAAACAAAATTATTTATAATTATACTCTGAATAAATAAACGTTTTATACTCAATTTCAAAAGTAGAGGGCTTATAATACTGGCTAGTGCGAAAATAAAATTGATAAGAAATTAAAATATAAATTCTGTTATGTTGCAAATGACAATATCGAATATGAAAATGTCAAATATTGCAATGTCGAATATTGCAATTTCGAATATTGCAATGTCGAATATTGCAATTTTGAATATGTTAATGTCAAATATTGCAATGTCAAATATTGCAATTTTGAATATGTTAATGTCAAATATTGCAATGTCGAATATTGCAATTTTGAATATGTTAATGTCGAATATTGCAATGTCGAATATAAAAATGTCGAATATTACAATGACGAATATGACAATGTCATATATAGCAATGTCGAATATGACTCTAATATAGCAATGTCAAATAATTCAACTTCGACATTGCAATATTCGACATTAAATTATTCGACATTGCAATATTCGACATTAAAATATTCGACATTGCAATATTCGGCATTAAAGTAATTGACATTGCAATATTTGACATTGTCATTTGCAACATAGCAGAATTTATATTAATTTATCATTTTTATTTTTGCACTAGCGAGTTTTGTAAGCCCTCTACTTTTCGAAATGAGTATAAAACGCTTATTTATTCAGAGTAAATTCATAATGTAATTCGATAATACAGCCGATTTTTATTGAGGATCACTTTATCCAGATTGAGGATCACCTCAGTGTCTATCGTCTAAAATGAGAATCACATTAACCGCTTTGAGATTCACTTGACTCATATCAATGCGTTTTGTGCAGTACAGCAATTACTATGGGCTTCACTGCCAAACGCCTATATAATTAAATTAATAGTTTTAAAAAAAGAATAAAAATACATGTACAGTTTTAAATGTATTAATTATAATTTATAAATTTATTAAATAATTGTTTTTAGCATTCAATTTTTTGGACCAGGAAAATTATTTTTTAATACAATAGAAAATTTTATATCCAGTGACATATTATTAATGCCAATAACATCAATATTATATTCACAATTAATGATCTTGCTAAATTCTTTGAGCACATATATTAATCAAACAAATTTTGTAGACTTTTTTGAAGTTGGAACATTTGCGTATAGAATTTACAATGGCACTTTACCTTTGTTTAACTATATTTATTGCTTTCAATTATATACTTGGTTATTGTTATTTTTGGGGATTTTTATTATTTCAATAACATCTACTTTACAAACTTTAAAACTATTAAATTTTTTAGGATATTTTTGGAATTATTTTCTAATTTTATTCACAAATTCTTTACAAAAATTTATTTTGCGCTCAAAAAACGTATCAATTCTTGGCATTTGGTTATTGTCTTCTCTTATAATATCAATAGTATTTACAACTTATTTATTGGATTTTATGATTAGAACTGTTCCGATCAAACGATTAGATAACCTAGAACAATTATCGAATAAAGAAAATGTTAAAATACTAGGTTATTTTGACAATTCAATTTTGTCATACATAAAATATCCCAACACAGACAAAGCAAGAGCAATTAGCAAAAAATTAAAATTTGTAAATATTGAAAAATTATTTCGCTCGAACAAGAAAAATTTGGATATTGTGAGAAAGGAGGCAGTTAAAAAATTTCGAGATGGCACATTTGCTCTTTCAAAGCCAAAACTTGGCTTAACTTTCGATTTATTCTCATTTTCAAAATTTGATGAGAATAACGATTTTCTCGATTTGATGCATATCTCGGAAGAGTTTGAAGGTTTTGAACCATATTTTCTCACTATTAATACTAACGCTAAGAAAATTGTTCTCAAGAATTTTAATAAATTGTATGTTATCTTTATTTATTTAATATAATTTATTAAATTAGATAAATATTTTTTTAATTAAAAAATTATAGCAAAACAAATAAATAAATTATAATAATTACAATAGTTATTTTGTCAATTTATTAATTGTATCTAAAGTTTTGCATTTTTTAAACATTTATAATAAAATTATTCTAAAAATAAAATTTTTTATACCACATTCTATATGATCATGCACAAAAACCATAAATACTTTTTTAATTATAGTCAAACTTAATTATAAGTGCATGCAAGTGTATAAGCGAGAAAAATGGTAAAATAATTGTAACTTTTTATTATTTATATATTAATTAAAATATTTCTTTTTGAAAAATTATTTTTACAGTTTATCATTAGTACAAGCATTTGGATTATATGCGCATTGGATTGGAGAGACTTTAATCACAAATCAATATAAAATAAAAATATTATATAAGAAATTTGAAGACAATTTATGCGATTATAATGACCTGACACTTAAAAACCTTTTCGATTTGTTTTATTTGATATTATTTATTCACTTAATTTCAATTATATTATTTTTTATTGAGTATTTTTACAATTTATTGATTATTGTTTATTTATTTGCGTTTATTTATCCAAAGCTTTTTTATCAAGCATAAGAATTATTAATATTTGTTTTCACATATTTTTATTATATTTGAATAAAATTTTTGTGGCTTTTTCAAAATTAAATATAAATAATTTTGAGTTGCATTAAATAATAAATAAATCAATTAAATAAATAGTATGTTAAAAATATTTTAAAAAACTGGTTTTATTCATCACATTTATTAACATGCTGTTATACTCCGGGAATACGGGCATATGGTCTGTTTTACTCTAAATTGGCACTGCAAGTATATGCGCGGAAATACGGTAAAACATTGAAACAATTAAATATAACCAATTTTAAAATTAAAGTAATCAGTGATTATAAATATAATTATTATTACTTTTTTAAATAATAAATATTTAATATTTTAATTAATGCTTTTTTAAAAAATTATCAAACTTTTTACAGTTCATTATATTGGCACTCAACTATACTATTTTTTAATTTTAGAATATTTATTTATTGAATTAAAAAAATTAAGTAATTGAGTTTTATTGTGACCTGTTTAATATAAAAGTTTTAAGCTATTTGATATTTTACTTACAAAATATTAATATTTTATTTATTATCCAACAAAAATTTAAAAATTTTGAGCGACGAGTATTAGGACGTAAAACATTTGCTTGATAAGTTACTACCCGGCATTACAAAATTGGACGAGATATAATTATCGCGTTATACTTCATGGTAAATTTTTAAACATGATCATTTCAAATTTTCAAACCCTCTAGAAAATTTTTAAAAAATGTTTAAATCTGCCTATTAACATTGTTTATTTATAATAGTTATATAAATATTCAAAATTTAAATTAATCTAGATTTAGATCTTGTCTATTGTAATCAAAGCAAATTACACTAATAAATTCTTCTTAAAGAATAAATATCTATTATTCAAAATTTATAATTAAATTTTAAAATTTAATAAAAAAATAAGAAAATACAAAATAAAAACATTAATAGAAATCAAATCTATTTTTGAAACTATTTTTGGTACTATTATTGCAAAAAATTATATATACAATGAACACCATGTATTTAATGTCTCTTTATTTTATTCGTATTATTTATAAAATTTAAATATCAATTGATTTGTAATAATACAAAAATTATTTTATTGAATAAAAGAATTAAATCAATTAATTGACTTTCGAGACACCAATCAGTTCTTTAATGATAGCGAGAGCGGCCTCGGGTTGATCCGTCGGCACCATATGTCCGGCGCCTCTCACAGTCATGAAAGTGATTCCATCGAATCGTTTTACAAAACCGGCAGTCCTTCCATCGACTCTCCATTCCTTATATTTGTCCTTCAGTTTAAAGCCGAGTTCGTCGACAAACTGTTGGTCACCAATGAAATCACACATTGAATCCAAGTCTCCGTTATATATAATAATGTTTTCGAATCTGTATTTTTCGACCAACTCTTTGACAATTGGTGTCATCGAATCGTATTGTTCTTCATATTCAACAGATTGACACATGCTCCATTCTTGAACCTGGTCTGGAATATGAAGAGCTTTTCGGACAGCACTTGACTTTAAATATGTTTTATATTCATTGCTCTGACAGTGAGGTTTGTCTTTGTAGTAGTCATTCAATTGTTTCTTATTATTGAATTTATTTCGAAATAATTTGTTTAAACGCATAAAATGCTGACTATTAGGCAACTCATTGCCCACTGGATTGCATTCGTCTAATATGTTATACGGATTAGGAATCCATTGAATATTTGGCGAACATTCCGTTAAATGACATACCTGTGCACTACCGTTCTTACAGACACAGCACTCTTTGTGCAATCGGTTCCATTCGATTGAATCCATGAATCCGTGACCATAAGCATACGGAACGCTTGAATCGTATAACAGATTATTGTCAAGTAATCCGTTTCCAATCGCCACTCCTTTCAGATTAATGGTTGACTTGTTTTGTAGTATCTTTTGGGCTAACATTGGTATATAAATTCCGGCATAACTTTCGCCGGTTATGTAAAACGAATTGTTTTTGAATTTCGGAAATTTGTCGAAAAAGTTCAAAAGCGCTAAATAATTGTATTCTGCGGTCAAGTCGTCGCTATTGTGCAGCTGTTTATCGTCGCTATAACTAAAGCCGACGCCAATCGGCGATTCCAAGTATAACACGTTTCCCAATCGGTTTCAACTGTTTGGGTCTTCACTCACAGTCTGGTTGTTGTCTACTCTAAAGGGCCCGTTCTCTGCGAAGAAGCCGCCCAATGAGCTACAGCCGGGTCCGCCGTTTAACCATAAAATCACCGGATCTTTGTCTGGATTGGACTGACTCTCGACGAACCAATAGTGCAAATAATTTCCTTTTGTTGTATTCAAATAACCTGAATAGTGATGAAATGTCGGCTGTCTGGCCAGGCCCGGCAGGTTTGTGACTTTGTCGGCTGTAAAGCCTTCGGAGAAATTTGGACTAAATATTAGAGTAATTATTGTTAAGTAAAACAACATTTTTTTTATTTTACTTCTATTAATGTTATAAAATAAAATTTTTATTTTTTTTATTAACCGATAATTTGCAGCTGTCTATGTGAAACACAATTTAATCATTTGAAAATTTATTATCTAAAGTAGCTACATGAATTATTATCTACATGGTTAGACTTAATTCAAGTTTATTCTATTAGAGTTAAATGTATTTATTTTGATATTGTTTTTAATTGTAATTTGAAAATTTATGTCACATGTTAAAATATAGAAAATGTCAATATTATATCCAGAGCCCCGTAAACGTGTTGACTGTAAAAGGCCTATAGCGCACCACAAAACAGGCTTATCACTAACACCTGCGTTCAGATAACGCGCATTCCATATATCGTATGATTTGATAAGCAATGAGTTTTCGCCAATAATTTTGCATTAAATCTAATTTTAGTGAAAATAATAGTGTTTTGTCTGAAGTGACTGAAAGCGAAAATAATATTTATTTGGAACTTAATTTTGATTTAAAAACAATATTTTATTTTTTTTATTAAAGTTTGAATAAAATTAATTCTATTTTAAGTGAAAATAATAGTGTTTTGTCTGAAGTGATTGAATGCGAAAATAATTATTATTTGTAATTTAAATTTATTTTATGTATCAAAATAAAATTATATTTAATTTGTATAACACAATTGTCCCTACATTTTTCTGGTGCGCTATAAACCTTTCACAGTCTACATGTTTTCATAGTTTACGGAGCTCTAATTATATCTTTAATTTTAAATATATAAAATATTTTAAATAAGTTATATTTTTATTTTCCAAGCATACATATTTTTTAAAAGTTGCAAGTTATAACAGAGATATTATTTAACGTGCATTGAATTTTGTTATAATGGTTAAGTGGTTATCTTTAAAATAATTCAAGTTTATTTTTTAGATTAGATTTAATAATTTTGAAAATTATTACTAATTTTACAATAAATTTTAGTAATATTGAATAGTAAACTTAAATAGATATATTATCTCAATTATTTAGAAATTGATAATAAATATTTTATTAATTTACATGAGAAATCAACATAAGTTAAAAAATATATAAAAATAATAAAACAAAATATATTTTATTGTATAAAAAAATTAATTACCAAAAATGCATTTGTGTAACAATCTAAAATTTTAAAAATATGATAGTTTAGTAGTTAATAAAATTTTAGTGTTATTAATTTACAGTATTATAATAATATTAGCTTATTTTTATAATAAAAATACGCTAGAACATTTGAGAAATATACTGCATAAAAACTTAAGCTAGAAAGCATTCAAGTTAATCTTTATAGTTTAGAATTAAGTCTTCATGGCTAGAATTAGTTCTTTCTTGTTACATTGCTAACAAATAGAATAGCTCTCAACGCTATTAATTTGAAATTTTTTAACCTAGCTCAATAATTCTCACTTAAAATATCTGTCTTTATCTCCACACTTATTACATTATATAAACTGTTTACTAAACAATAACAATATATTTTAAAATGTTTTTAGCAAACTATTGTAAACTATGTTATATGCTAAATAAACTGTAAAATTGAATATCAAACATTTTAAAATTCTAATTTTACCATGATTTACGGAAATATCGTTCCCGGCTGATAGAAACATGATTGTTGTTTTTGAAGCATTTAATGCAATTAAAAACCAACTAATTTGTTCTTAGCCGCAATTGAGGTCTTCATGTTGCTTTAAACTTAAAGTTAAAATTGAAAAAAATTATATATTTTATGAATGTTTTGCATTATGAAAATAATTAAAAACAACTAACAATATAATTTGCAGACAAAAGAAATTAAAAAAAAAATTACATCAGATAATAACCAATTTGCTTATGAATCAGTTATGATTTATAATAAAATCTTATAACACTATGTATAAAACAGGAATGGTGAAGGTGGGAGGTCATGCAAAAATCCCCCCTGATTTTAAAAATTTAAATTTATCCCGTACACTAGCATTTGGTCTAAGAAAAGGTAACTCTCCTCGACGTTTTGCCAGCCGCCAAAGGCAAATATTTTGGGGTTTTTGCTTAAAATTAGAAAATTTTTCCTAAATTGGTGCTAAATCCGGTTTAAATCCAGGTAATTAAGCAAAATTTAGTTTAAATCCAGTTAAATTAGGCAAAATTTCATTATAAATATATAGGATTTTGAGCGTTTTTTGAAAAATTCTCTTTCTAATCCCCCCTAGGTTTTTGCCAAAATTTTGAGAAAAATCCAACCCTTGATCCTTTCTGGATTGGCCGATTTTCTCGATCCCTGGTATAAACATTACAGACAAAGTGCTCCTTAACGCCCCTAATTGCGGTTTAAACTAACATAGATAGGCTTAAGTTGTTTAAAATGTTGAAAAAACAACAATTTAGTTTTATAAAGCCGTGAACAATAAACCTGGACTTATAGTTAGTCTAACTCTGATTATAAGTTTATATATTATTTTATTAATAACATTGTGTATAATCAAAAATTGCAAAATAATAATTGTGTTTATTATCAGATAAAGTCATGTAACTTAACTCATGATCAGATCTCTGTCGTTACCTTTTTTGAGTCATGATTTATATGTGAACTAAAAACTATGGTTACGTTAAATGACAACTTTAAGATATCTCAAGCTAAAAATCTAGATATAATTTTTGAATTAGCTTTTGTATAACAAATTTGAACTAAATTAACTAAAAGATTGGATATATTCCAACAAAATAATATCAAACATAAAATTAAAATCATTTAAAAACAAACAAATTATTATTGCAATTGGAAATGACTCGTATATATAAAAAACTAATTTGTATTAAACAGATGAGATAATTGTAATAACAAATTATAAACAAAAATTTTGTATTGTGCTAATTTTTAGTAGAACCCAAACGCCATTAAATTTAACTTAAGTAAAACTATTTAATAGTTTTCTAAATTACAATTACCCACTTCTGATACAAATGAAAAAATCTTTTAATTAAAAATTAATAAATTTTAATTATAATTGAGATTAATATTAAAAATTATATTATTTTGTTTAGTTTTGATTGTTTAATTGATTTAAATAAATATAAAATAAAACTAGATTTTTAAAAATTGTATTATATTAATTAATAAAAATTATATAAATTAATTAAACTAAATGTTTAAAATAAATAATAAAATAACTTATATTATATTTGCATTTTAAAATTAATGTTAAAGTAATACTAATTATACTTGTATTACATATGCAATTTACAAAATAAAATATTATAAACTTTAACCGGTAGTTAAACATAATTTTTATTAACATTTATAAAATGCAAACTTGTTACTTTCAAGACATATTGTGCACACAAATTCAATGGTAACGGTCTACTCAATAGTAACATAATTTCAATTTAATTTATAGTTTCTACCTTACATTGCATAAAAATTTTAGTTGTTAAAATTATAAACATTAACAGGAAACATTAAAATACTTAGCATTATTATTCATGATTAAAATATGCAAAACATATCAATGTCTACAATATTGTGCTTTAAAATGGGTTTGACGGAATTGATAAACAGAAGCGATATTTATTTTATTAAATTAATAATGTAACTTGGAATTTTTTAAAATTGTTAAGAAATGAAAATATAAATGGTTTAAATATTTTTTAAATTAAAGTATAATTTTGTAATCTTTTTAAAAAGTTAAATTTTGTAAATTATATACAAATATTTATTACTATATAATATAAATGACTACAAAATGATAAAAAATGTTATTTATTCCGTTGGAATTTGTTGACACATTATTACTGCAATTGAGAGTCACTTGTATATATCGATAATATTCTCGTACTAAACTATTGAGACAACTGTAATTGTGTTATTGTAATGATATTTTATAAATAAAATTTTTATAAAAATTTGTACAATGCTAGTTTTAGTGTAGCACAAATGCTATTAGCTATATAAAAGCAGGTATTCAGAAGGTCAAACAATCCAGGGGGATCAGAGAGGGAATTTTCACAAAATTTTGGCTAAAAACCTATGGGGGGATCAGGGGAGAGATTTTTCAAAAACGCTCAAAAACCCATATATTTACGATGAAAATTTCGCTAATTTAACTAGATTTAAACTAAATTTAGTTATAATGACTGAATTTAAAACGGATTTAGCACCAATTTAAGGAAAATTTACTAATTTTGGTTAAAAAAACCCTAAAAATTTGCCGGCCGCCCAAGGCGGCCCGCAAATGTCAAGAAGGGTATCTTTTCGCGGATCAAATGCTAGGGGGGATAAATTCCAATTTTTAAAATTAGGGAAAGATTTTTGGCTGACCCCACCCATTCTAAATCTTTTTATATTATAAAAGCTATCAACTTGTTTAATACTATTTATTGTTTTTTTTATTAAACCAACTTTTAGCACAACGAATGAAATATCTGTTAAATAAAAAATTATCTAAATTTTGAAAAAATTTTATGATCATAATTTTTTATATATATTAATTTCATATATTTAATTTAACTGAATATAAAAATAAAACTGCTTATTTTAAACAACATTGTGTTTATATAAATTAATTTGAATAAAAGTTTTAAATAAATATAAATAATTTTATTAAAATTTGTTTACACAACAGTAAGAAACAAAAAGCATTATAAAACAGAATCAAAATCATTGTAAAATAAACATTTTAAAATTAATGTTAATTAATAATTAAATTAAAATAAAATTATCTTGTGTCATGTATGCAATTTACATAGTACAATAGTGTGCATTAAAACGAGTTTGACCTAGTTGCTAAATATATTATTACATTTCCGTTGTGTATTTCATAAACTGATAATGTCACTTAGAAATTTTTAAAATTGCTAAATAATGCAAATATAAATTGAATAAATAATTAAATATTGTTTTAATTAAAATATAATTTTATACTCCTTTTAAAAAGTTAAATAAAATACAAATAAATACAGTATAATGGCTACAATGACTACAAAAAGTCTAAAAATATTATTTATTCCGTTGGAATTTGTTGACCAAACATCACCTTGCGTTGTCTTAGCTCAAAAACTAGTTGACCATGGTCATACAATTATATTTATGGTGGATGAATCACGGCAAGTTATGTTAAAACAATTTGGATTTAAAATTATTATAAATAAACAACCTAATAAGGAATTTGATCTTGGTGATAATTCTGAATCAGATACATATTATCAGTTTTTTGCTTTATTAAAACCAAAACTATTTTGGTTATACGACGCTGGCAAATTCTTGTACATGTTGGCTTTACAATATTATCAATTGTACCAGTCAGTTTTATATAAAAATGAGCAATTAAAAACAATCATTGAAACTGAGAAACCAGATATCTTTGTCATTGATGGTTCAATTGCCTATATGTCTGTTGTTGAAAGTAAAAAGCCCTGGGTTTGGCTGTTTAATGGAAATCCGCTTGTTATTTCTAATGACTACGAACAGCCACCTCCATATTCAGGTTGGGTTTTAAATTTTTGTTTATTTTAAATATGCTCTAGTTAAATATATATATATTGTATAATATTTTGTTTTATTATATACTCAAACCCCCAGTTTTATTGATATTAAGTTTTTGTAAATAATTTATATTAAAAATGCAAAAAAAAATTATTAATGACAGTAATTAAGTATTAAATAAACTGTGCATTAGTTTTGCAATATATTTTCCTGCTATCACACTAACGTTGTAAAACTGTCTCAGTATTAGCAAAATGTTATCGCTTGAAAATTCAGAAGTCTATGCCTTCAGTAATGTAATCGTGTATTGCAATCGAGCCGAACTTTACATCTTATCTCACAATGTGACAAGCGAGTTTTTTTTAATAAATTTCCAATAAAGCGCAACAAATTTTTTTTAGTAATATTTTGAGTGTTTTGTTTGACACAAAATGTTTTTAGTCAATAAAAATATTTAATAAATTAAAAATAAAAATTTTATTATTTACATTATAAAATATTTTTATTTAAAAAATAATTTTTTTAAAACATTATATTTATGCAAACTGATTTATAAAAAGTAACAAGTAATTTTTTAAAAAATATAAAAATAATAAACAGAAATTTATCCTCATTTATCAATAAAGGTTTTTCACCCGGGAAGAGTAACTTTCAATGGCGTATATGTCGAACATTGTATGAAATCTGCTTTAATTGGACTAAAATAGTAGCGAATATTTTGTTAGAATTCGTTCGAATTGACGTCCGATTCATAATCGATGGCTCGACTTATCTCAATGTATACGGATTTCCGAAAGAGCTTGAGTATGTGCCGGAACAAAGCAACAAATTCAAACACAAATGGTTCCGCGTTGACTCGTTTGTCACAATTGAGGATGATGCTTTAAAAAAGCCGGAAAATATTACTCAATTACCGATTCAAATCTATAGTAAAAAATTGATTTACGTATCGATGGGTTCGTTATGTACAGCAAATGTCGAATATATGAAAACTTTGGTCAAAATACTATCGAAATCTCCGCATCTGTTCATTGTATCGAAAGGCTATTATCACAAAGAGTTTGATCTAGCTGATAACATGTGTGGCGAGAACGTTGTGCCCCAAGACAAAATTATCCCGATTGTTGACTTGGTTATATCAGACGGCGCTAATAGCATAATAACACAAACATTTAGCTTTGGTAAGCCAATGATAGTATTTCCATTTTGGCTTGGACAGTTAGATAGCTCGCAACGAATACAGGACACTGGCTATGGTATCAGGTTAAATCCTTGGTTATTTAAAGAAGCTGATTTACTCAATGCAATCGAATACTTGCTGGATAATTTTTCTCTCAAAGAAAGACTAAATGTCGCCTCAAATCGTATTTTGAATGAGAATAGACTGGAAAAAGCGGCCGAACTTATTGAGTCATTTGATCGGCATGCTTAATTTAAACTATTGGTCTGACATTAATTTTTAATATTATTATAATTTAGAACCGTCGTTTGGGAAGAATTGAGCCGAGCTCGAGCATATTTCTGAAAATACTCTAGATTTTGAATATATTGACATATGTTAAACAAGTAAATAAAAGTTTAATAAGTAATTTGTAAGAAATTCAATACAAAAAGTATGAGTTTAAAC
>JAQFXP010002369.1:0-15382 GCA_034693685.1 Belba bartosi
GAAACTCAAAGCGTTTAATGTGAATCTCATTTTGGACGATAGAGACTCAGATGAATTACATTCTGGACGATGGGAATCTCAATTAAAAACAACTGTATATAGGTTTGTATAAAAACAAAACAATATTTATATCTACTGTACGTTTGGATTCTAAAAATTGAACGCAATGTTTAGTCGGTACGCAACGAGTATTTAGGTTTTATTAAATAACAGTAATTTTCAACATGCTTGACTGAATCAAAGTTTTAAATGCCAAAACTAATAATAATTATTATTACGTTTTTATACATATTATAAATTCGATTTAAACTTACATATCCGCCCGAGCCATAATTAGCATAATTTGGATTATTAATATCAAAAAATGGACTGGTTAGAAAAGCGAGTGGTACATCTGTATTGGGTAAACAATACAATTATTATATTAATTATTATTTCATTATTTTGATATTAGTTAATAGTCTTAAGACTAAAGTTGACGTCAGAATAACAATATATTTGAATGACATCAAACTTGTTATAATAAATAAATTATCAAGAACATACTGATTGTATTTTGTGTTGGGTCGTATGCAGAGGTTACTTGAAGTGAACCTACTGGCCAACTAAAATATAAATTAATTAGATAGTGCCAAATTTGTAGCTATTTGATTTAATAGTAACTTGCATAAAACGTTTTATCACTGGTTTTCGTAGCGATTTGTACATATATGCATTGAGATACTTGTACATTTTTAGAATTGTATCTAGTGCATGGCCCGGAACAGCTGATTTCTAAATATACAAATTAATAATTGAAAAACAAATATTAAGCTGACATAATGTTTACCAAATTATATTGCTGATCTAATAAATTGTTATCAAAATACCAATTTGGATATGCCACATTGGCGACAACTGCATCTAATTTTGCCAGTGCTATAGGTCGGGTGTAATCATCCAAAATGTCGGTATTGTTTTGAAGTATTCGATAAAATGAACGTTTGACTGATTCGACTAATATTTTTGCCTAAATATAAAAACAATTTATAATTATTAACAAGTTAACTTTAAAAACAAAATCAAAATTTAAACTTTTTGTTTGACTATAGAATAGTAGCCAATATTCTGATCAACATAGCGACGACCGACTGCAAAGGGCAGGTTGTTTTGAAGTAGGTTTGAGCAAGTGTATTTTAATTTTGTAGGTACTAGCTTGTAACTAGTTATCGCTTGAGTAAATTTAAATATAATCTTTCGAAATTTGTTTGTCGTATATTGATTGAATTCGGATAAAACTAGCCAGCCGAAATAAGTTGCAATGGTTTGTTTTGGCGTTGCGTATAAGATTGGAGCAATCTTTGAAAAATAATCAGTGTCGATTACGTTAACTGGTTCATTATCAGTAAACCGTATGTTTGAATTGCTTAATTTATACACTTTGTTTATTAGTTTAGTGAAATTAAGTACAACAGTTCCGTTAGGTAATGTCATTAATTGTGTTAAACCTCCCAGGGTGGTTCGGTTGTAAAGATTAGTAATTGGAAATGTAGTTGGAGTTACTGCCTGCAATAAAATGTGGCAAGTTTAAAAGTTAATAAATAATATCAGTGCTCTTTATTAGTTTTTTTTGTTATTTTTAAAAATAAATCCAAAACAAAATATTTTCAAGTAACAATTGCTAATTAGCTCTCCATATCTATTCCCAGAGTTACTGTAGGCACATCTTAAAGTTCAAAAGAGTTAATTAAAATTTTAACCGTTTACTAAACATGCAAAAACAATGTAGCCTATGCAGACCATGCAGATATGTAGTTTTTGTATGCTTAATAAATGGTATACTGTAAATGTTAGCATGGTATCTTGTGCCCGTCTAATTATCTTGTTATTTAAACTTTAATAAACAACACAAATGCTAAACAACACGTTTGAACTCTTACTAATTGGAGAGCACTAACTTGTGAATAATATAATTGTTTAGAAATTATTTTTAAAAGTTAATAAATATACGAAAATAAATTTTATATTTAAGATTTAGCAGGCAGATTATAGTTTTATAAAAAGTTGATAATTATATAAACGATAAAATCACAAAATAAAAGTATTAAAAAAAATTAATATATAAAATACCCCGTTCAAAGCGATTAAAAAATTAAGCATGTCATAAATTTGTTGTTGGATATTGGCATCATTTTTGCCCCCGCACAGTTTTGCCGACTCTGCCATATATGTAATAAAACTATCCAGAGCAGACGATTGTTTCAAAAGACTGTCCGAATTATTGTACAAATATAACGCAAATAACGTCGGATTTGCGCCAAACTGTAAAAATTAATTATTAATTTCAATAATTATTTATTATTTGCTTACAAATATATATCTTTGTGAATTATTGTAATAATCCGGCATAACAGCCTGGGCAATAATTGGATTTGTATCGATTGGAAAATATGCAAACATTTTAGCAAGTTCATTTTGCCACTTATAGCTTTGCTCGTCATATGTGCCGATTGGAGGCCAACCACCTATTGAGTTGAGTGTATCAACGCATAGAGGTTTAACTCCTATTTCTTCTAGCGTTTCTAAACCAAATATTTATATAAATTAAAATTTAGTTTTAAAGTGTTAAATAATGAAAAATTTATTTTAAGTTTAGGCCTGTTATTATTTATTTTTGATATTTATTTTTGATATTTATTTTTTACCCTCGTTAGATTGACTTAAAATTTTAGTTTTTATAAAGAAGTTAACAGAAATTTCTAATTATTAATATGAAAATATTTCACCAACTACATTTACTAAATAAAATAAATTTTTGATAATTTTTAATATGTTAAAGTCGTAAAACTACCGTATTCCTTCACAGTTTAGAACATGTTCTTATAAGATGAATTAGACCATTTTCTAAATTTTGAGTTAAAGCTTCTAAGGACATGATCTTATAAGACGAGGTAAACTCAAAATATAATAAGTGACATATTAATTAATTATAATTGGTTTTATTGTATATATTGATAAAATAGTCCAAATTAAAGTATTATTTTTTAACAGTCATTTGTAATATAATTATTTTACAAATTTTTGTTTGCCAATAAATTTAATATTAATGATTTTTTTTATAGAACTTGAAAATAAATGAGTTGTAATTAAGAAACCAAATTTAAATACAAAATATGTTAAATCAATCATATAATTTCTTATTATTTTTTAATGTTTTTAATTTTGTAATGTTTTAAATCTTTTAAATCACTAAAGATTAACGTTATTATCAAAAATATTTGTTTTAAACTTATAGTTAAAAGTTAGTTTTTATTCTCATTTTTAAAAACATGTTCTTATACCCCGAGATATAAGAACATAAAGCCCAAACTCACCTTATAAGAACATGTTCTAAACTGTAAGGGTTTACGGTACATACGTTTGTCAATGCAATCCTTGAATAGATTGGATGCAAATCTAACCGAATGCGGATCAGTTGGCTTGTTGGTTTGATTCAGCACCTTTATTATATTAATTTGTAGCGCATTATTAACTAGGTCAAAATTTGAAGAATCCAGTTGTCCAACCGGTACCGGATTACTGGCTATAAATCCGTCGCATACATATTTATAGAAATTATTGCATGGGTCGACGGATTTATTGATTGATTGCATGATCAGTTTATCATAATTGCAATTATTTTGATAATTATTTTGGTATTTAACATCATTTATGTCCTTTTTGATAAAATTTGTAAGCATTTTATTGCTTCTCAAATGCGAATTTAAAATAAACTTTGCTAAAATAAAAATAAATTAATTTTTATTTTATCTAGATGTTTTAAATTATCATATATTTTTTATTACTTACCATTTGAATAGTGTATGCTGTAAGATATTGTAAATAAAATTGTAAAAATTAAACTTAAAAATAACAAATTCATGGTTAATTAATATCAAGCTTATATTTTAAATTTTACAAATTTATTAATATGTTTTATAATTTTTCTAAACTATATATAAAATAAATCAAAATGTGTTTTTAATTTAAAAACTGGTTTAACAAACTCATAAATAGATAATTTACATTATATTAATCTGGTAGATTTCTGTGAAAAACTGTATTAAAAATTATTTATTTAACTTGATAAACTTGTGCAATTTTATCAATTACATTTTATCATTATGTGATTTTATGATTTAAAACATACAATTAAATTAAATTATCTTAAAATCTAAAATAAATTTGAATTATGTTAACTTTATTTAATTAATAAATTATTAAAAACATAATAATAGTATTTGCAATGTATTAAGATAAAAGCTATTAAAGCTAATGGCCAACTAAGCAATAATTAAATAATAACAAATTTTTAGCATTACTAGTATTTTCAAATTGTAATTATTTTTTTAAACTTTAAGTTTCAATAGAACAAAAAATGTTCTATAAAGAATGTGTACAAGCACCTAGCAAATAACATTACCAATAAACAATAAAGTAGCATTACTGAACTGATAAATAAAAATTTTTTATTTAGCCTAATTTTACACGCAAATAAAGCTAATTAAAAGTGACAACTTGTGGCATTAAATCAAATTGCTGATTTTTATATAAAAATTTATTTAAAAATGTATAATTTCCTAATATTAAATTGATAGAACAGAAAACAAATAAGACAAATTTAACATTTAAAAAAATTAAATATTTAAAATTATATTGTATATTCCACTATATTTATATATATATTCCTATTATATAATATTTAAATCAATATATTAATTTTATTGGGAGTAATAATTTTGTAAAATTTAAATTTAAAATATTCTTCTAGAATTAGTATGCAACTTTTGCCATTTTATACGAATATTTTCTATTTTTATAGAAGTAGCATAAGAATACAATAAATTTATAAAAATAAAATGTATAATAAAAAAAAACATTAATATCGTAACTGTCGTAGAAATTGAAATATTAATTACTTTTAATATAAGACACAAAAAATTAATTATAGCAAGCACCAAGAACATTTTAATATAAGAATTTCTGATGTTTTTCTTTACTCTCTTCAAAGTCTCGAATTGAAGTATTTGTTCGAAAGTTTCGGTCAATTCTAAGCCGTAATCATCCGATTGTTTCGATGATATTGTAAGAGTTTGCGCAAATTCGTCGCAAATTTTTGAAAATATTTTTAAATCGCTAAAGCTCCATTCCTCGTACAAACTTATATATCTAATATACCAAGGCACTGTTTTGAATTCAACTTTTATTTCTTTTTCGTGCTTGTTAATTAAGTTTTTTATTAGTGTTGAGACTTTAATAATTATTTGATGAAAATTATTCAACTTTTCGCACAATAATTCTTTGATATCAAAACCATATACATTGCCATCATCTTCAACATTGATAGCAAAATCTGCAATTGTTTTGTTAATTAATTGCTTTAGTTTTGATTCAAATTCTTGATTGTCTACTAAAGCAATAAAATTTTCAGTATTTTGTAAAATATCGGTAATTTGTTTCAGATATAACTCAATAAAATTTTTAAATTTTTGATAAGTTTTGATAAAACGAGAGAAATATTTATTTAATTTAGTTTTTATTAATATCTTTAAATTCTTGTCATTCGTTGCTTTTGGATCAAACCAAGGATTGTCTGAAAACTCTATTAGACCTAATATCAACTCAATTTCATGACTTGCTTTAATTACATTTAAATCATATTCTTTTAGTGGGTTCTCAAACAGTGTTTTTATTAATTGATTCAAATATTCTTATGATTTTCTATAATTTGATTTAATTTTTGTTCATTTTTTCTATAGAATAATAATCGCAAAAAACTCGGATTTCCGACAAAGCGGTCATTAGTTATCAAATCAAAGACATCTCTTAAATAATTAACAAATTGTTGTCCAGTTATTGAACTACCAATCGATGAGCTTTTTATTGTTTGTCCGTTTGTTATAAAATGTTTTCTAAATTCGAGACTATATTTCAAATACTGACCGCCGATGTCGTCCTTTGAGAAAAACAATTGCTTTTCATCGATCAGTCCGTCTCTGATCCGATCGCTCGGTTTAGGCAATAGAAAACACTGCAAACTATTGAAACAATTCTTAAACTCATTTAAATCAATTTTTTTAATTTCTTTCAAAGTATTTATGTATTCTTCGCCGCCTTTTAAGCCATAACTGAAATCCTTGACATCACTGACCAAAACAATCAATTTCTGAAACTCTTTGTTCAGAGTCTTAGCTAAAGATGAATACGATTTCAGTATTTCGTAGTTTTGATGATTAAAGGGATGTCTTATGAAGTAAACGAAATGCGAAGACATTAGTAAAGACAATACAAACAGCTTTTGATGAATGAGTTTCTCTTCGTTTGAGCTGAGAATACCTTCGATATCAACAATGAATGCATTGAATAGTAATTCACCCGTTATTTGGTTGCGAATAGGGATCGGTTTCGGTGTTATCGAAACGCCTATAGTTTCCGACTTTTTCAGTAAATCATTGGATGTTTTGAATGGTTTGTAAATAACAGTTGTATTCGAGTCATGTGTTTCCGTATATTCTGTTGGATTTGTTTCAACGAATTCTTCTTCCGTTACAATCGATTCATTATTATTGAACAAAATGTTAGCAAAAGTCGATTTCCCGATCCGGGGCTGACCGCAGATCACCACTACTTTCAGTGCATTATTGGCCACATCTTTGTTGTCTATAAAGAGTTTATCGATTGCTTCCCAATTGGCCACCAATTGGTCGTTTTGGTCGACACTAAATATCTGAATCGATTCATAACTTTTGGCCACATTTTCATCAAATTTATTATTTTTATTAAACAAATATTTATTTAAAGTTATTTTTAACATTTTTTCAATTATTATAGAGATTTAGTGATTTTGTATTAGAAATGTATTTTATTTACTTTAAACACTTATCTATTATTAAGTTATTATTTTAGAAAGTTTTTCGACTAAATTACTTATTTAATTAAAATAAAATATTTATGACTTAAAATAGTATAATATTTTTCATAAATTGAATTTTGTCTTAAATAGTTTAACACTATTAACTACAGTATTATTTTTGTTAATTTAAGTCATTTTAATTTGTAATCTCTTCTTCCTTATCAAATAGTTTATTGTTAATAAAGTTATAATTTGACTCAAATGCTATAAAACTTGAACTTTACACTATTAAATCTGATAATGCCAATAAAGAAACATTGTGTGTTTTAATTCAAATGTAATAATAATTTTGATATAAAAGTCAAAAATAATATATTAGAAAATATAACAAAAATTTATTAGGTGGTATTTTACAGTGGTAAATACCAAAAAATAAGCTTGTAACTAGCTTAATCTTGGAAATATTACTTTTAAATTTAAGGTTAAATATAAATAAAAATTTAACCTTTATTTTAAATTAGTAATATTAACCTTAATTTTTAAATAGTAATTTGAAAAATTTATTTAAGAAAAATTAATTAAGATTTTAATTGTTTAGATATTGATATTTAAAATGAGTTTTAATAAAACAAATATTAAAATAAATAAATTTGTCTAAAAAATTATATTAATTTTATTGTAACTTGTAAGATTATTGTGTTTTTAATTGATTAGATATTATGTTAAATTTTTAACTCAAAGCGCAAGTTGAAAGTTAGTTAGATTCACGGCTTCCCTGCACGTTGCTTGTTTTTTTCGATAATGTACAGATAAGACTAAGGCGGAGACATTACCTAAGTTTAACAGTATATTATAGTTGTGATGTAGCACAACGACGTCATAGCATCCGTCATATTTAGTTTAGTATTAGAATAGACGCGGTTAATTTATTAATTTAACAAATTTAGTAATTAAACAATGTTATTTAACAAAACAAAATTTAAATCCAATATAATATGTTAAAAAATTCACCTAAAAGATCTGCCTAAAACTGAATTTTAAAAAATGATCTGCGTATATTATATTTATTTAGAGATTGGCACGTAATATATTTTAAATAACTTCAAATTCTAACTTTTGTTTTAAATATTTTTATAAATTTGAAAATAATTATTATTATAAATTTGTTTATTTTATCAATTTTATTAATGCTTCTTAAAATAAAATTTTATTTAAACATGTTAAAATTTGTTTTGTTCTTATTTAATTAAATTTATTAATAAAGGTAAATAAAAGCTACTTACAAGATTATAAAGAACGTTGTTGTATAGTGGGTCATTTTCTAGTTATCTTAGTTTAAAGAATCGAGAAAGAAGCATTAGCTAAAATTTCTCACTAATTTAGATTTATCTCTCCCCTCCCCTTCTAGCGGTTTGTCCGCGGAAAGATACCATTCTTCGAGTTTTTGCATAAAACTTTAGTGCTTTCAGGTCTTACAGAACATTCATCAGGAGTTAAGACATTAAGTAAAATATTATTTTATATATTAATTTACAAGTTGGATTTATGAGTTTTATTTAATTACAGTATGTGATTCCAAACCGCTTTTAATTGCATGATTTTATTCAGAATTAACATTTGACGCAATTGAAAGTTTAAAATTAGATAATTATGAAATACTCGTGAATTCATCTACTGTTTTAAACTTTATTTTTAACTTAATTTAAATCAATATTTGATTTTATTTCTCATAACTCCTGATGAATATTCTGAAAAGACAGAAGCACTAGATTTTTAAATATAATAAATTTTTTAATTATTGTTTTCATTGTTAGACAAAAATTTAGTCATTTTATTAAATTATATAAATTTTTTCAATTAAAAATATTTTTCTAAATTTACAAATTATAAAAACTAAATTAAATATTAAAAAGATTATATTTTAAATAAATAATATAAATAAAAAATATTTTTAAAATATTTAAAATATAATCAATCGACATTTAATCGGTGAAATAAGGTCTAAACATATTTAATTTAAACTCGCAAATAATAATATAATTATTAACAGATTTTGTAGAAAAAAAATTAATTAAAATAAACTCATAATTAATATATAATTACTGCCGACTATACATATGTATTGATAGAACTCATAGTTATTCATTGGAAACAAATTATAGCAATAGTATCCGATCTCAAGTCCGGACAGTCTCTCAATGAAGGCCTGGATTTTAAATCTCTGATACATTGGAATAAATCGATTTTGAGTTAAATAAGAAAATAGAAGTGGATATGACTTATGGGCGGCTGTACTGATCCAAGTGCTCATTAAATTCATTAATGTAACGGAACTAAAACATATGAAACAGATAATAGTCGCGGCGTATCTCCAGATTAATGTCGAGTTGGAGTCAAAAACGCTATACAAAACCAATTCGAAACCAAGAGTTATGATATAGTAAATAATGAATGTAATTAAACGGAAAAAGTGATTAAATTGTCTTGTTAATATTTCCAAATAATTGTGTTCATATATCGCTCGCATTAGTAATCGTTTATTAGGATATTTCAGACTTAACTCAATATTTTCGTTAACTTCTCTAAACTTATACTTCAAATACAATGACGTTATAAACCAAAGGAATAATCCGAACCAAAGTATAGCGAACAACTGAATCAGCCAAACGCCATAAACTAAAGTCCAGAATATTATACCAATTATTGAGAAATTTGTATTCCATATAAATAAAGGAATAGTTTTGATGAAAAAAAGTAAACAAAACATTACAATAAATCCTGGATTCAAGACATAGCTCATTAAATTCAATTTCAATCCATATTTTTTCTCATTTTGTTTATTTAGCGGATATTTCAATAATTTGTATTTTAATTGATACGTGAATTCAACAAAATATAGAGCACTAGTGATGTCCTGATAAATAGTGACCAGTCCTATGGCTAATACCGCTAATGCAAATAGTGCGCTAAATAACGAGAATATTTTTGGATTAGCAAGCATATATCCCGAATCACACATTACTTCTTGAATCCATTTTTTATCAAATATCGCCAACAATCCAAACCTAAAAACAGTCAACAAATTGACGAACTCTGCAATACTGACCAAAACTATACGCGATTTGCTTCTATAGTTTGACATATAATCCGTAATACAACTCATGTATGTTAAATATGTTCTTCCGACAAACAATTCAACACGTTCACATCCATTTACAATGTTTTCATTATTGTTTTGAAAATTAATCAAATTTTGTTTAAAGTTTAGCTTGCTTAATTTTTTTTATTAATTTCATTGTTATTTGAAAAACAAAAACTTTATTCAATTATTGAAACAATAATTTATTTAATCATATGTTTTGATAATAAGTTTAGTCAAATTTGAAAATTAAGTTAAATAACTCAATAGACTTAGCGCTTTAAAAACTCAAGCGCTTCCGGAACTTTCATTTCATTATGAGAAGTTATGAAATATTAAATAAAATATTGACTTAAATTGAATTAAAATTTTATATCAATAAAATAAAGTTGAATTGATGAATTTTTTCGAATTATATAATTTGAAATTTCTCTCAATTGCGTCAAACGGTAATTCTTAGTAGAGATAAAGACATGCAATTGAAAGCCGCTTGGGAAAACATATTTAAAACAAGACTGAACATTAAGATGTTATTCAGAGATTCAGAAGGTTGTACAATTCAGGGGGGATCAGGGAAAAGATTTTTCAAAAAACGCTCAAAAACCCATACATTTATGATAAAATGTTTCTTAATTTAACTGGATTTAAACTAAATTTAGTTAAATTAAATAGATTTAAATCGGGGTTAGCACCAATTTACGGAAATGTAGCTAATTTTGGTCAAAAAACTCAAGAAATTTACCGGCCACCAAAAAAGTCGAGGGAGAGATAGGTACCTTTTTGCGGTCCAAATGCTAGGGGGGAAGGTAAATCCCAATTTTCAAAACCAGGTAGGGATTTTGGCTAATCCCCCCTTCAGAATCTGTGATGTTAATACATTTTTAAGAGATAGTTTGCAAAATTTTCTTTGCTAATTCAATACAAATTAACTAATTTATCACAAGACAAAACTGTATATACATTTCTTTAAAAATTTGTGAATTTTTTTATTAATTTGAGATAAATACAAAAACATTATTTTAATTAAACATCACTATCAATATTTAGTAATTGAAATAATTTGTAAAAAATCAAATATAAGCTAAAATACGAAACATTTTATTTCAATAACATTTTCAAAATTAAGATTTTTACAATTTGTTACAATTTTCAAAATTTAAAAGTTTTAACAAATTTAAAATCTTATTTTTCATCCTCGTCTTCAAAATTAATTTTATCGCATAAATCATTAAAACATTTTTGTAATAATTTATGTTGATCACTTAGTTTTTCTATATTTTCTAACTCTACTTTCAATGCAGCTAAAATCTCAATTGACATTTTATAATTCTTTGCGCCGTACACACTAGCTGCTACTCTAGCCATTCCAATAGCCATACCAAATCCGGCACAAATCAGATTAGCAAAATCTCTTGCAATTAAACTAGAGCAAATGGACAGCACTCCAGAAAGGCCACTCGATACAGAATCAATATATATGTTGCTTTGTTTTAATTGCAAAATTTCAATTTGATTGCCTACTTTAAACTCAAGTTTATCTAAAATAAAATAAAAAACAAAAGTAACACACTCATTCTTGACTTAAATTTTACTAATTTTAACGACTTACCAATTTTACTTTTAATATCATTCAGTTTGTCTTTAATAGAATCCTTTTCTCGTGACATTTTCCAAAGCTGTGATGCCTTTATAGGTTTAATAGATTTGACATATTTTTCATTAAATTCTTGAATTAGTATTTCTACTTGGGTCAGCTCATTTGTTACTTCATTTATTTTTTTTCGTGATTTCTTTCTCATGTTATCTGCGTTACTCACTGTCTCAACAAATTCCTTTAGTCGGTTTAACTGTTGGCCAAAATTTATCATTTCCATTAAAATTCCCAGGCTAAGAAATACATTTGCGTTTTTAGCCATTTCCGCTTTATTAGCACATTTTGCAGACATGGAATCTTTATTGTTGCTATGCATTTTCAAAACTTCAAAAATTTTATAAATTGCTGTCAAAAGTGCACCAGTGGTGGCCAAATTTATATTGTCACTTTTTTCATTGTTTGGAATCTATGACATTAATTATGATATCTTATCGCATAAAATTAAATAAAATAAATTTTACCTTATCAATCATATCTTTGCAGAAATCTAAAAAAATCATTATGACAGACAAGATTGCATCTTCTTCGTTTATTAGTGATAATTCTTCACTAATCTGTGATATTTTTTCTTTCTTTTTTGACAACTCTTCTGTTAATGGCAATTGCTCCATGTTTATTGATGATTGTCCTGGTATTAATTTATTCGCTAATATTGCAATTAAATGAGTTCAAAATTAATGTTTTAATAAATTTTATTTAATTATTTGTTTAGTAAAGAAGAAAAATTGTGCTTAAAGTCATTTCAGTAATATTTATTTGTGATACTTTTTTGAGAATTATCTGCTAAGAAGGATAAATTTTAATTTTCAAAATCATTTGAGATTTTTTGGTTATTCCCACTTTTCGATCTCTGAGCAAGATATATTTTATGAAAAAAAAATTTAAAATAATTTGAAATAAATATTTTTGTTAGATTTAGCAATGAGAGTGCTAAGGAATTTCGAATTTAATAAACCTATATATTTATGATAAAATTTTGTCTAATTTAACTGAATTTAAACCGGATTCAGTCTAATCTAGATAAAATTTTTTAATTTTGGTTGAAAAACCCAAAAAACTTTCCGGCCACCGATAGCGGTCGGAAAAAATGGAGGCAGGGTATTTTTCGCAAACCAAATGCTAGAGGGGGGATAAATACAAATTTGTAAAATTAGGGGGTTTGCCTGATAACTTCCCCTTCACAATTTCTGATTAAATACAAATTGCAATCTAAATGTATAAAAAGATTTGAATTAAAATAAAACCAAAAATATTTTGAATATTGTGTTTAAATAAAAAATAAAAAATGAGCTAGAGAAAATATAAATTAGCTTGTTTTTATTTAAATCAAATTCAAACTCACTTTTAATAAACAAAATACAAAATTCAATCAAAATATAAATTAAGCAAAATATAAAAAATAGAGCCAAAAAGTGAATTAAATAAAAATTCCAATTAAAATATATCTAAATCTAATTAATCTAATTGTTTGCTAATTATTATAAATTTGAAATATTTTATAATTCAATTTTAAATAAATAAAAAATTAAATTAAATGTTAATAAACATACGATGTATGCGGATTAACATTAGTTAATCAGATGACCAAGACAAAAACAACGCTCTCATTATTAAACATAAATTCTTACGTTTGTACGGCTCTGATTATTAGCAGTAATGGATATTATTTAATATTTTTATCAGAATTAAAACTAGCAACGGTATAATATATTTAATAATATATCAAACGCATAAAATTATATGTAAATTTTTAACACTAAAATTTTTATTTTTGTTTTTATCAACTAAAATTAAATTTATTAAATAAATCAATTATTTATACCTAAAACATGTTACCTAAAAGTACCATATTTATACCCAATTATTTAATACCTAAAGTATCATATAAAAAAGTTCTTGTATATTTTTTAAAATAACTAATTTTTTAATGAAGTGAAAATTTTATACTAAATATTAATCTGATAAATTTGAGCAAATAGTTTAAAATGTTATTAAAATTTTCTTACACGTAATGTAGTGCAGCTGTCTGTGCCGACAATTTAACAAATTGTGTAAGTGTTGGTTATAATGAACATTGACGTCATTCACATTGACTCTATGTTAATACAAAAATTAAATAAAATTAAAATCAAAACAAAAACAGAAAATATATTTTATAGAAATAAATAAATAAATCATATAAAACACATATAACCGCGTATAATAAAAATTAAAACAAAATTTAAATATTTTAAAAATATTAATTACTTTAATGTTATTTAACACTAAATTAATTGACTTAACGCAATCGAGTACTCGTCAAAATTAAACTAAATACAAAGAACTACTTGAAATTTAATAACTGGTATAGCTTGAGAACCAGTATTTTATATGACTATTGCTCAACTCTATCGCTAATAATTATTTTTAAATTTTTAAATATTTATCTTTAGTTCGACTGATTATTATATCAATACAGAGGAAAAATATTGCTTAAAATTTAATATTTGGCAAAAAACAGAAATATATTTGATATAAAGCAATAAAATAAAATAAATATGATATTTATGTAAATTTATTGGCAATTAATAGATCTATATCTAAAACATTAAATACTGTTTATAATACTTTTTAAAATTCAAGGCTTTAAAGTTTCTGGAATTTTAAGTACGTGAAATATGGGTAGAATTTTAAAAAATTTATATTTAAATATTTTTAAAAATTTAATAATTATTTTGAAAATAAATTTATTTTATTTGTAGCTCAATTTAATGTATTGATAACACTTTATCTCATTTTACATGTACAAAATAATCTATAATTTTAGAAATAAATATTTTTAATTTAACTCTACAACATTTAAAAATCTCATGTAAAGTTACAGTATAATAAAACAAATTTACATTTAATGCATCAACTCGTATATACCCTGTATTTATAGAAAATAGTTTTTAACTTAACTATTGTATATATTTGTATTATATATTGTATATAACGTTTGTATATATTAAACATAGACAGATAAGGTTATTTATATTCACTAGTGATTAAACTTTCATTGTTAGAAAAGTCAACCATGCAATAACATAATATTTTTAATTTAATAAATTAATTAAATTTTATGAATTGATTATTTAAAAAAAATAATATATTTACTTTCTTAAAACTTAAATAAAATTAAAATCAAAAAAAATATATATTTTATATAAATAAATAAATAAATCAAATAAAACACAAATAAATCGCGTCTAATAAAAATTAAAATAAAATTTAAGTATTTTAAAAATATTAATTACTTTAATGTTATTTAACTGGTATAGCTTGAGAAACACTATTTTTTATATGACTATTGCTCGACTCTATCGCTAATAATTATTTTTAAATTTTTAAATATTTATCTTTAGTTTAAAAAATTATTATATCAATACAGAGAAAGAGTATTTCTTAAGAGTTTTGTTATAAGTGCGAATATTAACAAATTAAAATAAAATTTAATATTTAACAAAAAACAGAAATATATTATAACTAGCGACAAGAAAAATATGCTTCTAATTGTCTATTTGACGTATTATGAGAAATCACAAGAACATATATTGATATAAAACTTTAAAATATCTTAATCAATGCAGATGTTTATTTATTAATTATTTGTTTTTATTAAGATAATAGATAATCCAAAGTATAATCTTTAAAAATATTACAATAGCATAACAAAATTTCTATTTGAATTCAAGTTTTA
>JAQFXP010002370.1:0-15382 GCA_034693685.1 Belba bartosi
TCAACGAATTTGAAATAGAAATCGAAATTTTATTTATATTGTTGATAATTTAATAGTTTATTAATTAGAACTCTACTCAAATTTTAGCTTTTAACCTCTTCATGGCTTAAATTAACTTTTTATTAAAATTAATTGCTTGATTTTATCAAATTAAATTAATTCAAATATTTTAAGTTAATTTTTTAGTTGATTTGTATTTTGTTAATTTAAAAATTTTTATTTTTTTTTTAAATTTGATTATATACTAGCGTTGATCAAGATAAAGTATAGAAAAAATGCCCCCTGAGTTTTCAGCCGAGAATTAAGCATTGCCTTTTAGGTTTAAATTTAGTTAAGTTATTCAAAAATTGGTTTAAATTTTTTTTAATTTAGTTAAATTGACAAAACGACAGTATATACTCTCCTAAGATTTTGAAAAAGAATTGGCTATTTTATCTTTACCAGGAATCGAGAAAATCGGCCGATCCAGGGGGATAGAGAAAGAGATTTTTTTTTCAAAAACACTTTAAAAACCTATTTATTTACAATAAAATTCTACTTAATTTAATTAGATTTAAACTAAATTTAGTTAATTTAATTGAATTTAAATCGGATTTAGAAACAATTTAGAGGAAATTTTTTCGTTTTGATAAAAAAAGCCAAAAAAAATTGCTTTTATCGGCCGGCAAAAAGTCTAGTACCTTTTTGTGGACCAAATGCTAATGGGATTTTTGCCTGCTCCTTCTCTTCTTGATCTCTGACCTTTACCTATACCTTCTGACTTGGCCAAACTTGCTATATATTAAACAAATAATTAAAGACTTTTAATTTGTGTAAATTGTTTAAATAATTAAATTACTGATGAATTACTAATAACTTATTAGTAATAAATAAAACTAGAACTCTAGTGATTTGTTTTATAAATTAATTAAAAGTTTTACTGACTTTATTATTAAATTAATACTGTAGTTGCATTGAATTGCAATTTCTATTAAATTTTTACAATATATTTGAGATTATTGTTTGCAATCAATAAAAATAGTGTAAAGACCAGAAGTTCTCGTGTTTTCTAATCGTGACATAAGTCTTATCGAATCAATTGAACAAAAATATGTTTATTATTGTAGTGATTATTTGCTGCAATATTATATAAAAGTTTATTTAAGTATTTGTTTTAATGCGAATACTTTTTGTCGAAATCCTTACAATAAATCTGTTTATTAGAATGGGTATCAAATCTGAGAATCCCTGTTGAGGCTGCGCTCAGACACTGATTGTATGAAAACTTTTCTCATTGGCTTCGGTTTGTCATTTGGGCCGAGTTTTCATCAATTCTGTTCTCCTCTTCGGGTTCTCTTCTCTTCATTTATCTTCACTTTTTGTCGCATTATTTCTCAAAATACCGCCAAAGACTCAAATACTTTAGTTTTGCAAAATAGTCAACATGTTGTCACTTGTGGAGTGTTGTTACCGACTTTTACATAAACAATGCCATGCTAAATATTCAGTGCAAGTTTAATTTTAACCATCTACTGTAATATAGTATATTAATTTTGAATTTAGTTAACATTTATTTGACTAAACAAACCCCTGACTTAACATTTAATTAAGAAAATAATTGTTCATCAAAATAGAAAATGTAAGTTTTTGCATGCCTTTTATTTAAAGTTTTGCATTTGCATGCTGTAATTAAATTAGCTTTGTATACAAATTGTTTTTAGCTGTTTAGATTAGTAAGATGTAGTCATCTTAAACTACTGTGTCTTGATGTGAAGTTTTTTTTAATCATTAATTTTAACATTTTATCGCAACTGAAAAGTTATAAAAAGATTTTGAAACACAAAAGTATTAATAAAGAAATACAAGAAATACGATATAAGAGCGCAAAACAAAGCTCTCTATGTTTTGTAAAATAAACAATTTGTTAAACTCTATATTCAATATCTTTAACGGTATTATTATATTAAATTATTAACATTATATGAATTATAAGGATAACTAGTTTTAGCAAGTATTAAAATCGAAAAGAAAGCAATTGTTTTACAATGAGCAAATGAAAAATTTCAATTTGAGTTTCATAAGTCATGCAAACCTTGTTGTACAACATGTATGCAATGCTTCCGGAATAAGCACTAAGACGTCTAGCCTTCAAATGTCTAGAGATTTGGTTTTTATACCAAACTATTGTTAGATATTCATTAAAACATATTAGTTTACATTTAGACTTAGCTTTAATAAAAACACAAATTTATCATTTTACAATATGATTCTTTAAGGTTGTTTTTGCATCTTTATTGTTTGAGTTTTTTTTTAAAATTAATTATATAGTTTTACTAATCTTTTATAAATTATAAAGAATTTATTAATAGTTAGAATAGTATAAAATTCTATAAAATAATTTTAATTTAAAAACAATTAAAAACTTAGTTTAAGAAATGGTTGATTGAGTATATATTTGGTAATATTTCAATAATGTTTGTTGAGAACACCCACAACACACCACAAGACAATACAATATGCGGTATATTTAGTATAAATTTAATGACTTACTAATTCTGAATGCAATATCTTATGTTTTTTATTGTTGGTTACATACAATTGTTCTTGCACCAATGAAAAACGGGATATGATTCACCAATGTGATAAATGCTACTTTATTTTAACATAAAAACAGCATTTATTTAAGGATTACTAGTTAGTTATTATTGTATCAAATATATTCAAAGTTAAAAATATATTTAATTATTAAATAAATTACAGTATAGTATTTGGTTTAATTAAAAAACAATATTCTAACAAGTGCAATAAAATGACAAACATTAAAAAAAAGAGAAAAAGTTGACCAATTAAAAGTTTTGAGATATTAAATATTTGTTTATAAAATTCATATTTATTTTAATCATTGTCTTTTGTATATCTTAGAAAAATAGAATTAGACTTTGATTTTAGTTTGATTTTAATATCTTATAATTTGTAAGTATATCCAATCAAAAATCTTAAGTAAATAACAATGCGATTAGTTTTGATTATTTTCATAAAAGAATGCAAATAACTTGATAGCAAAATATATAAACTTATTATATAGTTTTTAGAACAAGTATATTATATTAATATTATATAATAGGATTAAATTTAGCAAAATTTACCCTAATTACCAAAAAATATATGATTAATTTAAGTCATTTATGATTTGAACTAATTTAAAATTATTAATTAAATTTGCTTTTTATAATTGTATTTATTATTAAATAAAGCTTTAATTTGTTTTAAAAATAAATTTAATCGGGTTGAACACAATTAAAAAATAAAACAAAGCAAGTTTAATTTTAAACATTATTGAATCGAAAAGCCGGTAGTAATAATCAAGAGATATTTTAATATAAAAACATGTACAGTATGTATTTACACAATATTTAAGCCTTGAAGCAAAAACCACAGAATTTGCCACAAATTAAATATGCATTAAGTAGTAAAATATTAATAATAGATAGTGAGTGAGTGAGTGAGTGAGTGAGTGAGTGAGAGAGAGAGCAGGAGAGAGAGAGAGAGAGAGAGAGAGAGAGAGAGAGAGAGAGAGGAGTATGAAAGTTATTACTTGTATTACTTTCACTATTGTTTAAATTCTGATTTATTCAAAATTGATTTTGGCGTCAAAACTGTCGACTCTTTTGTATGACTTTGAAGGCTACGACAGATTACCTGTTCATACGATTTCTAATTTTGTATTTTTATTCTTTTTTTGATTGTTTCATAATTTCGATTCCTTGTAATAACAAACGCCTAAATATCTTCGACTAAACCTATTGTTCTTTCATTCATTTATTTTATCATTATTTCCTTCGATTGCAAAAATAGCAGAATTCACAACAGATTAGAATATCTTATCATTTGCTTTCCTTTTGTTTAAATTTATACTTTTGCACAAATCCAAACCTAACAGAGTATGCATTTTCCACTCAATGATCGAAATTTAATTTTATTGCTTCAATCATTTGTTTTCTTGGTCAAGCTTAAATTATCAAAAATATACTCAAAACTTAGTTGGTTATTGATCTGATATTCATTTGTGTTGTTAAAGTATTTAATTTAAAGCAATTATATGCGTTGGCATCTTGTTTACTAAAATTCATGCAAGGTAATGAAAAATTTTAACTTATGCTTTTTAACAATATTCTTATTAAATTTAGCGATATTTGTTTTTTTAATAATTAAATTACAGCAAATGAATAAAGTTTATTTTTATATTTCTTTTTAATTTTTAAAGTTTGATAGAGTTGTTTAGAATTAAAATAATTAACATAAATTTGAGAATTTTAGATGTTATTAATTAGGGAGAAGATTTTTCTAAAAATATTATTCAAAAACTTAGTTGGGCATCAGGGTAGGGACATGTGTGGGCGCGCAAAACACCCTTATATTTATAATAAAATTTTACCGAATTTAAACTAAATTTATTTAATTTAACTGAATTTAATTTATGGAAAATTTCTTAATTTTAGCTTAAAAACTCACGAAATTTGCCGGCGGCCGTCAAATTTTAGGGGGTATTTTTTTGCTGACTAAATTCTAAGAGTGATACATGCCAGTTTTTAAAATTAAGGGTTTTTTTGTCTGATTCCCCTTCTTGATTTCTTTTCAATAATAAAATATTACCATAATAATATAACTTCTAAAACTAAAATAATATAACTAGAACATATATAGTTAACTGAAAAAACATTTTAAATATTGGTAAATGTTATACAAAACAAGTTTAAACAAGTTATTATAAACAAATAATTGTATAAAATAAGATCTATAGCATTATTAAAATATATTTTATCGTTAAATTAATATTAAAAACAAAATTTCCCATTTGTCGACAAATTATTCAAAATATCTTTTGTCATACATTTTTGCAAATTAAACTGTTTCTCTTATTTTTAACTTAAACAATTCTTTATTTTAAAAACGTTTTTTATTTTTATCTTGTTATCTTGGTTTTAGTAATATAATTTTACTAATTATAAGCCTCGCCTACTATTTGCATGACTTGATTGTTAAAACTGATTAGTGATTACAACGCCAGTAATGATTGTTATTAAATTTAACAAATTATTCCATGTTCACTAATTATTTTTTACTTGCTTCTATTTTAAATAATTAATTATTTGTATTAATATTTTTGCACATTTTAACTTTAATCTAATTATATAATAAAGTTAACTTTTCTTAAAATTAAAACTATATATTCATTAATTCAATCAATATTATTAAACTTTCATATCTAATATTGTATATGTAATATATAAACTTGATTAAAATTATAGTTTTTAATTAACAAAATTTGTTGCAACTTGTAGCAAAAATTTAACCATGCATAAAATTCAAACAATCGTATCATTTAAAATTTTGGTTTTGAATTTTATTTTGTTTTACTGTATTTTAATAACGGCAAATCAATCAACAAGTTAGAAATCAAATATATACTTTTTAATTTCCAAAGTTTTGATGTTTACTAATCTTGCTGAATTAAATTTATATTCCTGGTGGGTTTAACTTTTAATCATTAAATGAGATATATTTTAAATTACTTATTTCTAAGAATTTTAATTTATTTATAACGTTTATTCAATATTAAAATAATTTAAAGTTTTTGTAATTTAAGAATTAGACCAAAGCGTAAACAACTAAATATACGACTATTATATTATATGATAGAGAAGACAAAGAGTGGGCAAATATAAATATTTTAAATCTTTTGTGGTGTTAATTATACTAATAAAAGATTTGAGACAATAATAACGGTTTCGAGAGGTGACTGATAATGCGTTACTCGTCTCTCATTTGCATATTTTGTTTGATTTACTCCTTTTGTAATAACTATTCTCTGATGTTTTTCATTATTATACAGTATTATTCATTATATTATATTGTATTATATGTTACAGTAGAGACAGAAAGAGAGAAAGAAAGAAAGAAAGAAAGAGTAGCCTCTCTCTTTCTCTCTCTCTCTCTCTCCCTCTCTCTCACACACACACTCATTGTGTTTCACATCTTTAATGATGGACTGATGTAAATGTTTTTGATGAAATTGATATAAAAATTTTGTATAAATTGATGACATTGAGAGAAAAAATCATTTTCAACACTATTAGTATATTCATTAGTGAAATGAGTGATGAGTTTATCGTTTATTTAAATTTAGTATTCACTCAATGCTGAGCTCTAATACTAAGTCTTCAAGAGCTCTAAACTGAAAAACTTAACGTTTCTCTAGAAATCATAAAATAAGAGAAACTAATTTTCATTGTTTAGCTCTAACATGAAGTTAGTTCTTATCTAAGCTAACGACTATTATTGGCACCCATTTATAGTATTGTCTGCTTTTGTTTTGTTTGGTTTTCTGGTAGTGTTCGTCAAAATGAGTTAAAAATAAATTCAATTTAATTACTCATTAGGTTTGCGACACAAAGAGTGACTAATTCGTTACAATCGTTCGGATAATTATATTTAGACACAAAATGAGATTTTGTTCAATAATTGTTTTAAGACTTTAATTCTAATTCAACAGCTTGCTTAATCTCACTAAAAAATTATCCAAAAGTTTGTTTAATCAAAATTTATCTTGCCAATTTTAATAATTACCAACTGCTTTATTATTAAACTTTGATTAAGTAAAATTACATTAAAATAATATATCGAAGAGCTAATTTAATTTTAATTATTTAAAGTTTATTAATAAATCAATTGGTAATTTTTTAAATTGGCAATATAAATTTTGATTAAACAAATTTTGGCGAATAAATTTTAATTATCGTATATACGGTCAGTTATATATGTTAATTAATGTAATTTATAAAATATTTTTATTTATTATAAATTACTAAATAAATAACTAAATATATATACCGTAATGCCCCACATATAGCGGCATGTCGGTATAAGCGAGGATGATTATTTTTTCTAAAATGGCTTTAAGGTCCCTACCGGCATGCCGGTATTAAGCGAGAAATAGTTTTATTAATAATATAAAAAATTTGTTTAATTATTATTTGCACTTAACAAATACCAAGTTAAAAGTAAGATAAATTTTTGTGCAGCTTATCATTAGTTTTTTCTAATTTTAAACCAATATTTAAAAAATTAAAAGGTTTTCCTAAAATTTTTTTTTTAATTTAAATTATTTAAGGTTTTTTACACATTTAACATAAAATATTTGATTTTTTACTTTATTGAGTTTATTTTAAACATTGTAAAACATTATATTTTAATTTTACAGTACATTATTGCATTTTAATTGTAAAATATTATAAAATTAAAGTAAAAGTCATGTGTTAAAAACCATATTTGTCCTCGCTTATACCTGCATAAGGTCAACCTCACTTTATAACGGCATGCCGCTATATGTGTGGTATTACGGGTAATTTAAAATTTTAGTTATTTTATCAAAGCAACACAATAGTTTTATTAGGTTTAACATTAAAAAACTTTTCTGATAGACAAGACTAATATTAAGAAAAGAGTGTTTAATTTTAAAAATTATTGTTTAATTTGATTTAAACTAAAATTAAATTAAATTTTTTATAAATTTAGGTTGTTTAAGCAAGTTTAATTTAGGCAAGTTTAAATTTAATTAAATAGTATTTTGCCATAAAAATTGTATAACTACTACAAAAATACGAACAGAAATTTTAAAACTAAATTAAAATTACAGCATATATTTTAACATTACTAAAAGTAAATAAAGTTTTGTTTTTAAATTATTTTAGCAAAGCATATACATATTAGAATATGGCAAAAAGGAAACTGGCAAAAAAGACTAGTGAGACTGATAAATTATTTTTGCAAAATTTTGAGTACTTCTTGGTTTGAGTCTGTATTTGCGTTAATGATAAACTAATTACCAAGCTCATGCATTCTTTGAATTCATTGTGATTAGAACTAAAGTGATTTAAGTTCGAAATATCGATTGTCTTTTAATTTTTGTTTTGTTATTTTTCTTGATTCTAATGTTAAGATAAATAACAGTCGACTCAGATCTAAAGTCTTGATAATAAATATAAGTTTTTCCTAAACAATAAGTTCTTTGTTTTTGCTTAAAGACAGCGTCACTTAAATTTTGATTTTATTTGTTTGAATTTCAGGATTTATTCTACTTTTTGATCCAATGCCAGCTCTAAGTAGTAGTGATTTAACGGATGAATAAAAGTCTAAGACATTTGAAGACTCGATATATTCGTTTAACATTATAGCTATGAGCCATCAGGAGTTGCATCAAACGAATGGCAAGAATAGCAACATTAGTAACAATACTAATAACAACAGTAACGACAATAACGACAATACAATTGTTGAGAACTCAAGCATTTCTAGTGAAAGTGATGAAGACATGAAACTGTTTAAGAATAGAGCGGAACAATTGAGTGACTCTGAGTCTAATGGTCAGAATCGACGACAATCTCACTCTCATCATAGTCTTTCAAAACAGATCCGAAGAGAAAAGTTGGACAAAATGACATCAAAGCGGTCAACAATGGATGAAGTCTTGAAAAGGCTTAACAAACATAACAATTCAGATAATGAGAGAAACACTGATAATAACCACAATCTGTTGAGCAGTGCTTTCGATTTGGCCGAATTGGCCACCAATTCGAATGACAGGCGAAGTATTCACGAAACCGAACAGAGGCTGACGGTTATGATCGAACAGTTACAGCATTTGAGACACAAGTTGGTCAGTCAACAGGTTTCGGTAAATTCCGTTCTTTTGTCCGAAAGTATATATTTTTATGACAATAGATTTGCGCAGACGTTAGCCTTAGACCAGAATTGATCCAATCGACTGATATATTGTTTTTCATTGGATAAGATATACTCTATTGTCTTAACACACAATTCCAGAAAATCGATACAAACTTTGTTGAGTTGAGAAAAATGTCCTATAATTCGGTTGAGCCTAACATTGCCTGAATTATATGCCTCTCTTTTATATCAATGTTCGCTTCATATATCTGATTCTTAAACATAACAAATCAAACATTTTAAGAAAGACCTAATTAGAAAATTTCTTAATATTTATTAATAAAATTAATTATTTCTCTTATTTACATAAAATTATATTTTAAAAAGCAGTAAATGTTTGTCTGACTGATAAGACATCTTGTTTTAAAACTAATTAAAAAGTTTTAACTAAATTATTTAAATTGATAATTAATTTTTATATGTCGGCAATATACAAATTAAAAGCCAAATATATATCAGTATTTTTGTGTATATTTTGCAAATTACTGTATTATAAATAGTATTTTTATTAGAATATGAATTGAATTATGTATTGAATTGATTCTAATGGAAAACATATTAATATATATCTAATAATTTTGAAGAGCTATTCGTATTCGAGTGGAAGCCAAGGAGAGGACAATCAACTGAAGAGACAAAGGGAACAGATTCTGGAACAACAACAAAGGATTCAAGAATTACAGGTTTGGCTCAAAGCAAACCGAATCAAACGAATCAAATATTTTAATTAATTCTTTTAAATCAATATCAAAGCAACGACTAAATGGTCAATATATGGCGGCTTCGAGTTCTTTGCCTCACCTATCGATGGCAGGTATGCCTCCCTCTGCGGCACAGCTTATGTTCCTTCCCTTCTTCAACGGCAATCCAATCACATCTTTGCCAGAAATTGGTTCAAATGGTCTGAATTGTCAGAATTCAAATAGCATTGAAAAGCTGTCGACAATTAGTCCGAATCATCAACACATGTATCCAAACGTCAAAATCACTTCTCATTCTTCGCCTTCCGTTCATTTGCGAGAATCCAAACCAATTGATTCAGAAGATCAGCGAAACTCTATTGGCATCAGAGCTGAAGAGGAAAACTATGGCGCGAACGCACCGCTCAATCTAAGCAAACCCAAACCCAGAGCCAACAGTTCCCACTCATCTTCAGTGCCGCTCGACATCATCTCCAGAATACCACACGACTCACCACTTAATCAATCGCTACCTCTGGCCGCACACGACTCCACACCTATGGCTATGTTTGCCGACAACTCGTATTGGAATTCGCTTTCACTTCCGGCCCAACTCAAGAAAACCCCATTTAATCCAATGGCTATTCATGGCTCTGGTTTTGAGCTAATGCCACCCATGGATGGCCTTAACATGTATTTGGCCAACACTACTGTTCCATCAATGATCGTACCGGACGGCTCGCACCTCAAGAAAGACAGCTCTGGTTTCCATTCCTCCGCCGAATCAGAAGACAGAAAAAACGATTCGATTATAACCTGTCAGAGTAGGCATCAGATGATTGGCATTTGGTTTGTTTGCACTTAACTCAAACTTATTTATATTTTTAGGTAAGCTTTTGGGCGCAAAGATCATACGTCAAGTGAAGAAAGACGCCGACGGAAAACCTCACGTCAAGAGTGAGAATCTCTTTGATTTTGTCATAATTTTTATGTTTTATAATTATTTGGTTATTGATTAATAAATTGCAAATTATTAACTAATTTAAAGGACCAATGAATGCATTTATGGTTTGGGCTAAGGATGAGAGAAGAAAAATACTTAAGGCCTGTCCTGATATGCATAACTCAAACATTTCGAAAATATTGGGTAATTTACAAATAGAGATAATGTGTAACTACTTGTGTCTAATCCCTACTCAACCAAAACAATAGGCGCGCGTTGGAAGTCAATGTCGAATTCGGAGAAACAGCCCTATTATGAGGAACAGTCGCGGCTCTCGAAGATGCATATGGAACAGCATCCGGACTATCGATACCGGCCCAGACCTAAACGCACCTGCATTGTCGATGGCAAGAAATTAAGAATCTCTGAATACAAACAACTTATGAAATCCAGACGACAAGAGATGAGAAATTTATGGTTAGTTTTATTGCTTTTTATATTTATTTAATTTTAAAAATATGAATTCAATTCAATTAAAATATTTTAAAGAAACCCCGAGTTCTGTCGAGTCAGGGGGGATATAGTTAGGAGTGAATAAATATTAATTATTGATCTACAATGGGGTTACAATTAATTTATTTTATTTACCCAAATTTAAACTTAATTTTGCCAAAATTTAAAAGAGACTCTATTTTTTTAACAAATAAAAGAGACGGATACCCGAAATAAATTCTGGGAATTTGTCAAATTTTCAAATCCAGGAGTATTTTGGCTAAACCCCATAGTTAACCCTTCTTATATGGCACAGTAGGATCAAATTGGGAAAATAACTTGAACTGTCAAATAGGAAATTGAAAACATTAGCTATTTTTAGAATTTTTACAAATATAAATACAAAATTAATATTTTCCAAATTATTATATTAATAGTTAGAAAAAATATTAAAGTACTGAAAGAGAGTAAATAATATGAAAATAAACAACAAAATTAACATTTTAAAATTCTGATTAAAAACACTCAAGCTAGAAATAAATTTTTACAGTTGTTTTAGCACAATTCTTGTAAAGCAAAATATCCTTTCTAATCAATTTGATTTATCAGCGAATTGATAGAGCTTTTTTAATTTTAACTGATGCTATTTTATTTAGCAATTTCATAAAAAATATATATTTTAAATATAATATTATTAAAACATTAATTTTATAATTTCCAAAAGTATTGATCTAAAAATAGTTATTACTCATATTATATTGATAATATTATGCTTGAACAGCTGTTATTAATTTAGGCATTAATAAGAATACATGTACACGTTTGTTTTAGATATTGAAATCAAAGTTTATTTTCTTATAATTTATCTCTAATTATGATTTCGAAATTAATAATCAAATTATTGATAAACAGAGTTCTGATAAGAAAAGAATTTTGATTGATGAATTCTTGTGATGTTAAATAAAGTGACTTTAATTTGAAATTTAAAAAAAGTATCTATCAAATTGCTTAAATATAGTAAATTAGCATACAAGAGCTTTACTATTAATAAAAGAAACTCATACAGAGTGATTTGGCAAAAAATTATATGTAGCAAAGATTCATTAAGAACGTTTGTGTCCACAAAAATAATTAGACATTTAGTAAGAATTTGAATGTCAAATAATGTTTAATCTTTTGTAGTTAGCTGACAAAACCTTAGTATAGTAATAGCATTATGAGCAGGGATTGTGAAAACAACCCAAAAATTCTCGTTGATTTTGAAAATTGGCATTTATCCCCCTTTAGCAGTTATCCCCCTCCGCGAAAAGATACCCCCTTTGACTTTTTGCGATTAGCAAATTTTTTGGGTTTTTTTTACCAAAATTGAGAAATTTTTTCTAAATTGTTACCAATTGAATTAAGTAAAATTTTATCATAAATATATGGGGTTTTAAGCGTGTTAGGAAAAACCCCTTTCCTGATACTCCCCTGGATCAGCCGGCCTTCTCAATCCATAATTTATAATTTAAAACTTATTACTTAAAAGTTAACCTATTTTTAAAATGGCCAAATTAAAGTATTTTCAATTCTCTTTGATTTAAAAAAGTGGACCTTTTTATATTTTTTGAGGACCACTTCTCCAGCTTATATTGGATTCTCCTTTCTGTTGGTTTTCGAATTAGAGCTTCTGTACAACAAACAAACAAACAGTTAGATTAGGTTCGACCAAATCCGTTAGTTATATATTATATACGGCTATAGCCTATAACTTAACTAATATTAATATCTATAAAATGTATAAGTTATATACAGTATATATAGTATATACTGTAATTGAATTTAACTAGTTAATTTAAGTTTACACTTTGTCTAAACAGGTATAAAGACAATAGCGGACAGAATGTAGTGGACGGACACGACCTGAACAACTCGAATGCATTCTTATCCGACTCTCTCAATGGCAAAGCCTATGACAATGAAATGCTTGACTGCTCTGACAGTATGTCTCAAAACGATTTCGATTCCGACTCCAGATCTCATTCACCGAACATCAGTTCCGGTTTAAAACCGATTGACGACTAAATCGATTGATTTTTATAATCGATTCAACAAATAATGAGCCAATGATTTGACACTTAATTAATTGATAGTTTCGACTCAAATATGTTTTGTTATATCATTATTGAAATACTCTTTTGTCAATATATTGTATTTATTAAATTAGATGTACTTTACTTTACATGTATTTACCTCACATTCAAATGTATTTATAATTTCAATTTCTTAAACTTAATATTATATTTACTTACATTTAATCCTCATTAATGACTCATTAAACACAAAACAGTTAATCTGTATTAATCTCATTGTTAATGCTTTCAATGTTTTGAATGTAACTTAAAATATGTAATTCAGATCAAAATAATTAAAAACTAATCAATTCAAGTAGTATTCAATGTTTTATTCTTAACACAATTAATGTTTAAACTAGAGCTCAATCCCGGCCCAAATTAGTCGGCAATCCCAGTCGAGTCCCGAATTTGAATATTTATAAAAATTAATATAAATTTTATTTAAAAATTAAATTAGTGTCAAACTAATAGTCAGACTTTAATAGAAAAATTGATAATATTTTATTCAGGCATTAGATGTAATCTTAAAATACGTGTTGAAATGATTTTATAAAGTCTTGTTTTAAATAGATTAACATATAAATAAATTTAAATTATGTTTATAATATATAACAGAGATTAAGAAGGGAATCAGCTAAAACCCTCTGATTCTAAAAATTGACATTTACTCACCCCTAGCATTTGGCCCACAAAAAGGTATACCTCTCATGATTTGAAGACTTCCGTCCGTCCGTCAAATTTTTAGAATTTTATGTCGAAAATAAGGGAATTTTTCTTAAATTGGTCCTAGATTCTATTTAAATTCAAATAATTTAACTAAATTTAGTTGTATTCTAATTAAATAAGGTTAAATTTTATATAAAATTAGAATTGTTTACCTCATTCTTCTTTGTATCGGGCAAAAATCTAAATCTCTGGTCAATAAATAATGATTTAATCTGAGCTAAATGTCAACAATTTTTTAAAATAATTTTTCCTAATTTAAAAATCGGGAGAGAGAGAGCAGGAGAGGGAGGGAGAGAGAGTAAGAGAGAAAGAAAAAAGAGCAGGAGGGAGAGGGGGCTCTCCAAATGTTCCCCAATTGTGTCAATTAAACTATTTTTTAATTATTTGCAAAATTAATTGTATGTTTGGGAATAAACAGTAGAAAAAATCATTTAATTAAAAAAAAAATTAAATTATTCAATAATTAACAAAAATTTAATCCAAATTCTGATGAAAACTGAATTTTTGTCAATCATTGAATAATTTAATTTAATCGCAAATCAGTTTTTCGACCCTGACAAGTTCTAACACCGATATCTCAGTAATTTTTAAGCAATTCAATAAAGAATTTTTTCTAATTAATAAATAATAAACAATTTATTAAAAAGGGATCGAGAAGGTTGGCCGATCCAGGAGGGGGGATCAGGGGAGTGATTTTTGGCATAAATTTGGCCAAAAACCTAGGGGGATCAGGAAAGGAATTTTTCTAGATATTTATAATAAAATTTTGCCTTATTTAACTTAATTTAACCCAAATTTAAACTAAATTTAGTTAAATTAACTGGATTTAAACCGGATTTAGTACAAATTTATGGGAAATTTCCTAATTTTAGCTGAAAAAACAAAAAATTGCCGTTTCATACAAAGGCTGCCGGCAAAAAGTCGAGGGGATACTTTTTCGCAGACCAAATGCTAGGGGAGGGGGGGATAAATCTAAATTTTTAAAATTAGGGGGTTTTGGCTGATCCCCCTTTACGATTTATGTTATTAAATCAAATTAAAACAGAATTTAAATCCAGTTGTAATTATACATAAATTACGTTTAAATATTTTATCATTTTTTTTTATTGATTCGTTATTCTAAATTTAAATTTGCTAAAAATTTAACTTGGTAAATTAAAAATTTCTAAATTAACATAGTAAATTTTAGAAATAAATACATTTGTTTCATCTATCTTGCTTTATCTTGCATAAAATTTTGATTGTTGAAATTACTTTCATTAAATTGAATCAATTTCGGAATAAATTATTTGAACATTTAAAATAACTTTTTGAATTAATAATGATTGGCAGATCTTCTCAAGTCAGTTCTATTAGAACTATCTAGTTAAACATTAATAGTGGTATAAGTCATCTATCAAAGTTTGACAGTTGTGTCATACAAATAAATAGTTACAAATAAATGTGAGGAAAGAGTAAAACAAAGCAATATATTTTAATCAACTTTAATAATTTCAAAAACTTATTTTATCAATTATTACCAGTGAAGACCAGTTTTAAATTTTATTTTAAAATGGAAAGCGTAACTTTGAAATATCAATCAATTTAAGTTTAATCGATTTAATAAATTGATTAAACAATCTTGAGACTGTTTTTATTAATCTTCTCTCATGTAAAATTGTCAC
>JAQFXP010002371.1:0-15374 GCA_034693685.1 Belba bartosi
ATAAAGTTGCGCCAGAGTGCGCATTATTCTACTACTTCGTTTTTGGCTACACATTTCTGAAACTGACTGTATATTGTATTTATACTATATTATATTATAATATTATTGATTTAAATAAACTGTAATTATAAATAAAATACTATATGTTATATATTATTAAGTTAAAAAAAGATAAATATTAAACAAAATTTTAATAATAAATATACTATTTTATTAAATTCAGTTAATTGCTTTTAGTCTCAAAATGTATTAATAGTGAAATAATTGCTTTGTGATTTATTTTTTTTAAAGTAAACATGTATTTAAAAATAACAAATTAAAATTTTATTTGTTATTTAAAATTTTTTTATTTAACTATTTTTTATTAATAGTTTAATTGTATAAACAAAATGTTTGCAAATGTTTAATATCTATTATAAATATTTTATTTTATTTAACTGGTTAGATTTATCTCAGTTTAAGTAAGTTTTAATAATTATTTAAAAATAATTTATTTATTTATTATAATATTTAATCGAAAAAATAATTTATTAAAAATAAGGGGGCACTCGGGTTTGAACCAAGGACCTCTCGATCTGCAGTCGAATGCTCTACCACTGAGCTATGCCCCCGAATATGACATTGAAAAAGTTATTATGCAAGCTGCAATTTTATACATACTTTATCAGTAGTACAATAGTATTTATTGCTATAAATAATAGATAATATAAACATACAAAGTATGAGCTAATAATTAATCTAACTTGCGTAGAAAGTTTACATAACATAAAAATTTTTAATACAAATACATAGTGCAAATAACTAAAATTGTGATAATGGTTGTTTTTTAATCAAATATTTTATTTAAACCATAAATATTTCTGTTTTAATTAAATGTAAAAATGTTCATGTGTATACTTTTAAAACTGTGACATTATACTCGATTATGTATACCTAACAGTGAAAGTGTTAATCCCTGATTAAGTGGAAATCCTCGGTTGTTCAGGGAGAAGTTTACCCAAAAAAGGGGCGTATTGAATAAAAATGAGGCTAATGATTGGTTGTATTATATTCACAAAAATATCATATTAAATTCTCAAAAAATATTTGTCAAAATATTAGGGGGCACTCGGGTTTGAACCATGGACCTCTCGATCTGCAGTCGAATGCTCTACCACTGAGCTATGCCCCCGAACATGACATTGATTATCTTACCATGCAAACTGCACTTTGTAATACTTTATTGACCAAATTATTTTATAAAACAATTTTTAATTACATTTATGCAAAATGTGTTAATACATATCACAATAGATTAAAACTGATATGCTACAAATAAATAAAATTGTGATTTTTTGCATTATTTTATTATTTCGATTTAATTAAAAAGTAATATTAAACATTTTATTTTATTATACTTTGCCTTTATTATTAAAAACTATTATTTTTGTAATAAATTTTTCAATTTAACTTTGTCAGATTTATTACTAATGTTAAATTTTAAAGTAAATAATTTTTAGAATTTAATTCAAATTTATTTCAAAATAAAAATACACATTTGTAAACACAATTAACAGTTTTTAAAACTAGCTAAATCTTTAAAGAATTTACCATTGGTACAAGGATCATTTAATTCTAATATCCAATTAACTTGGGTAGCTTTATAGGCCCATTAATTACGACAATCATTGCAATCTAATTTAGCTCATATATCAATATCATTGGATTTATAAGCTTGCAAAAACGGCAAAAAATCATCTTGATCCAAATATGATATTGGCGAACGATTATCCAACTGTAACTTTGTATGTCGTTGAAATTTAGTAAGCGAATTGTTTACAAAACTGGTACTATTTAGCAAGGTGTTTCCGGTTAAAAATAGAGTTAATGAATTTTTTGACGTATTGTCAAATCTAAACGCATTTTTCGGTATATGACTGATAGAGATATCGGATATTATTATTAATAATTAACTCAAATTTAGTAAATATCTAAACGCATTCTCACCAATCGTTTTGATGTTAGAGTCCGATATTATAAGACTAAAAATATTGTTATCGTAAAGGTTTACCGGTTTAAATGTGTTAGCAGGTATCTCGGTCATATTATTTTCAGCAAGTTTAATTGTTGCTAAATTTGCAAATTGATTAATAATTTCAAATATAGATTTGCTTGAATCATGAATATTTCTGTTCTCATTTAGGGCAAAATAGCTTGTTACAAGTTGGGTTCCGTTAAAAACGTGCTTGTCTAATTTTGTTAAATTTTTATAGAAATGAAGTCAAACGTAATGCCGCTAAAAGTGTTTGCCTTTAGTTCAGTGATTCCCAAACCTTTTGAAACTATCAAAATGTTTCTCATCTTTCGGTACACTTTTACTTATAATATTGAAAATTTCCGTCAGATCAATTGTTTGTGCAGTATTGCAATATATATTTTCCATTTCCCATTTGTCTTTTTCACATGTACAGTACATGGTTGTATTACTTTTGGCTTTGGGCAAACACACCGTATGTTTGCTATTTTTAATAACAAAATCAGGATGCTTAATTGAGAAAATTCTAGGAAAAATTTTAAATGTATTATAATATTTTTATTTTATTTATTTTGTATTAAAATTTAATTTTTAAAAATAGTTTTACTTACTTATTTTTATTGTTAGATTATGTTTTGAAAATAAAAATAATTATATTTTTACATTATATGTTGTTTAACATGTGGCATGTTTTTTACAATTTTATTCATAGCTTTTTTTACACATGTACATTTATATTTTACTTAATTGTTTTATCTGTAATTTGCAAAAAATGATAATTATTTTTAATAGTTAATAATTATTTAAATAAAATATAAGTTTAAATATAAATATTTTTAATCAAATCAAATAATAAATTAACTATCGGTTAAAATGTTATTTAAAGCAATTTTATGCAGGCATTGTAAACGGGAGAATCAGGCAAAAATTCCCTTTGATTTTAAAAATTGGTATTTATCTTTCCTAGCATTTGGTCCGGAAAAGGGTACCCCTCGCCTTTTTGACTGCCGCCAAAGGCGGCCGTCAATTATTTTGGATTTATTTGTCCAAAATTAGAAAATTTTCTTTAAATTTGTGTTAAATCCATTTAAATTATGCAAATTTTCATCATAAATATATGGGGGTTTTAAGCGTTTTTGAAAAAATCCATCTCCTGATTTCCCCTAGGTTTCTGGCCAAATTTAAAATAAAATTCTTCTTTGATCTCCACCTTCTCCATCGATCGGCCAACCTTCTCAATCCCTGATTTTATTTTATCTATAAACGTAATATTGGTCTTGTAGGAATTATATATTTTTAAAATATCATTAAAGTTAATATAAGAGATTCAGAAGGTCGGACAATCCAGGGAGGGGGATCAAAGGGGGATTTTCCCAAAAATTTTGGCCAAAAACCTAGGGGGATCAGGAGAGGGATTTTTTAAAGAAAAACGATCAAAAAACTTAATGAATAACCAAATTTAAAGAATAAACTGTAATTTGTTTTAATTATATTTAATTATTTAACATTTTTATATAATATTTTGATTATTGGTTAACAGCGACATAAGTTACTAAATATTTTAAAAGAAAAATTATTATATACAGGTATTTTAAAAATAAAAATTTCGAAATAGCTGTTAAGAAAATAGTGTTTATTTAAGAAACATCTAATTGTTTATATTAAAAATAATTAAAAGCATTTTTGTTTATATTACTTATCTTTTTCAAACTTCCGTCAAATATATATTAATATTTTAAAAGTAGTTTATATCTGAAAAATATTTCTAATATATTATTATTTTATTAAATATTTGAAAATAAAATGTATAAAATATTTTTCCTCAAAAATCTGTTATGTATAATTTCTTTATTAGTTGTATTTGCAAAATCAAATATTATTTTTAATAATTATAATATTCATATTGGTATTAATTATTTATTTATCATAAAAATTTAATAATCTGGCTTGCTAATAGTAATTATTTATTTATTGAACTATGTATTTTTAAAGTAAATAGATATGTAAAGTTTTAATAACCCACTAATAAATATTATATATTTTTAAAATAAAAATTAATAAAATTAATTAAAATATTTACATATAATCTAGATGAAAATTTTACTCTTGCAACAATATTAGATAAACAATGTAAGCTAAACTACAAAATTGCCAATATTTGTGGAATAAAAGTTGCCTTAAACTGGATAAAATATTTGTCAAACGAAAATTTGGAAAACATTGAAATACAACAAAAATTAATTTGCTGTACAAGATGGAAAACATCGGATTGCTTAAATTTATATTTAAAGGTATGAGCTGTTAAATTATTTTATATAGGATTTTATTTATAAAAACAATTTTTTGCAATAATATTTTACAAAACAAATTTCATATTATTTTATTGACCAGGATCATTGCAATGAAGATTATTATATAAAACTGCATAAATTATTTAGAAATCAAATTGAATTTGAATCAAAAAATAATTGCAGTGATTATCCATATGGATCTTCAAGGTGCCAGAACAATTCGGCAGAAATAATTAGCAATTTAATTTTTATATTTGCTCTAATTGTGTTTGCACTTATTTGTTCTTCATATTTAATTATGCATAAATTAATTAATAAAAAATATTATTCTGTTGCATAGTTATGTCAAATAACAGAATTTGTATATAAATAAATATAAATCTCTTTAAAGTTTAAAATTGTTTAAAACTGCAATAAACCTCAAACTTCAAAGATCAGATTTCTCTCTCCCTTCTGTCCACTTAACGCATTGGCGAAACTTTCTGTGCCTTCAAAGGCACAGTCGGTTGATAAAGATCACAAGAAGTGGTCGAAACTGTTCCGAAATACTACAAGTTTGTAGTCAACAATAATTGTGCAAAAGTAAGAAAATCCTTACAGTTTTTAAATCAGTTTTATATCTGTTTATATACGCAAAATATGTATTTATATTTATCCACAAAATCTAAACCTAAACTCAAATCCAAACATAAACCTAAAACACAAACTTGAAACTAAAACTTTTATTAATGTTTAATTATACAGTATTCAAGATTTATTTTGTCTAAATACTAAAATTTATATTTTTAATATAAGCCTGCAAGTTATTTGTTTGTTTATTAGTAAATTAATTGAATATAAATAAAAAAGTTAGAATTAGCAAGATAATTGTTTAAATATAAAATTCAGTGTTTGTCTTTTTATTTATTAAATTTACAAATTAATTATAAATACAAATCAATTTAGGTTTAATATAAAATTTATTATAATTAAGATAATGTTATTTATAATAATAAAAATTTTACAAAAACTAATTTTTAAAATACATAATTGTTTGTTAAATTCTTAATACTTTATTTATTAAAATAATTTCAGTAAAACATAATTTATTGTACTGCAATTAAATTAGAATTATTTTTTAAAATAAATAAGCACAGTATATTTGTTTTTTTAAATAGTTTTAAGTATCTATTATTATTATATATAATTAAACAATTAAAAATTTGTATTATTACAAGAATAATAAAATAAGTATTGCGTAAAATAATATTTAAAAATTTATAAATTAAAATACAATTAATCGTATTTATCACCACACTCATCTTTACCCGGCTTAACATATTTACAGCCTTTGGGTTGTGAGCAGTGAATGTTAACAACTGCTAATTTACTAACTTTCAAACAAGAATACAATGTGTTTTCAAGACAATCGCCTTCCAACAAATGTCCTTGTGTCTTATTGCGGCTGCCACATAAATTGCCAAATATTTGTGGACAGGCACACGGTTGTGCATCATTGTCGTTTTTGTTTATCACATTAGCCAAAATTATGTTAATTTGAATATCTATTTATTAATATATAAAATTTAAGCAAAATAATTTAATTATATCTTGTTACTTACAAATAATTATGCAAATTAAAAACAACAATTTCATCTTCAAAATTTAGTTTAAAAGTATTTCTTTATTAAATAATAATATTTAATCTCAATAGTTTTATTAATAAAATTGAATAGATAATATTTAATAAAATTATAATGCGTATTTTCAATTTATATATTATATGTTATCAATAATATTTTGCAATGTCGCATATAGTTATCTAATAAAGCTAAATTTTAAAAACAATTAATCAGAATTCCAAAGTATTATTTCAGGTTATCAGTGGATTATTAAATTTTTACTAGATATTAACATATTTTTATTATGCAAAATAATCTAGTTTTTATTTAAGTATGTCAAAATAAGTTTGATAAAATTATATTTAAAAAACTTAATTTTTAAATACTAAATTTACACACAAAATATTATTAAAATGAAGATGTTACTTTCAAATTTCATATTTAATTTATTAATATGTAAGTGAAAAATAAAAAATGTTAATTATATAATATTAATTTATTTATATTTATATACAATAGGTACTTATATAAACGTAATTATGGCTAATATAATTAAAGACATAAATGACGTAAATAATAAAAAAGAACTTTGTGCTTGTAAAGAGTTATTTGGTAACTTTTGTGGCAATCGTAATTTATCCAGATATGGCAATTGGTTAAGCGGCAACTGTCTAGCTGACACATTATATTCATGTTTGAATGGTACTAGAACTGCTTATTTAAACGTCAACTGTCCACCTCCACTTGGTTGTAATGAAATTGAGCCAAGCGCTGATGAATGTTTTAGTTAAATTTATACTGACAATATTTTAAATTTAATAAGAAATTCTAACTTTAAGAACAATTTTAATCAAGCAAAATTTGCAGTTACAAATTCTAATTACATTTATATACATGCTCTCACTATAACAAAATTTTAAACTTACACTCTTAATTTTTTAAAAGTAAATTATAATTTAATTATTTTAAATATACTAAATAATAGTATATTTACATTTTATATTTCATGGTTTAATAAATATCAATATAATCAAGATTTAATTTTATGTTTTAAAAATGTGTAAATTTAATTATTAATTTAATATTTTATATGCCAATTATTGAATAAATTTCCTGGTAAATTTTTATATATTTTTAAAATATAACTAGAATTAATATCTTAAAATAATTATTATATATTTTTTTGTTTTAAAGCCACATAGAATATTTATATTGCATGTTTATTTAATGTTACATTTTTAAGTTTGTAATACTAGTCAAAATTGTTCTAAATTAAAATTTCTAAAAACAACTATACATGTATCTATTTGTTTTGTTATATTAATAAATTGTATTGCTTAAATTTGTTTGTAGCCATAATTAATTTTTTTTATTATATCACAAAATAATTATTTAAAATAAAAAGCCATATCCGTCTCATAATTCCATAGTAACAAAAACTTTTAAGCTACTAAAATCAAGTTACTTTAAATAAATTTAGCAAAATTTTTGAAACTTGAATTTGGCAACCGTGGGATTTAAGTATATATATAATAATAATATAAATATATAAATAATTTTATTAATTATCACGTAAACATTACTAAAAAATAACTTGAACTTTGTATTAAATGTAAGTATGTACTTTAATTATAATAATTTAAACAACGCTGTATTTACAATCTATTATATATTGCTAAATAAACACAATATAAGAAAAGTTAATATAAAAAAAATAAAATCTTAATTAATTGCAAAGGTTTGTATAATAATCTATTTATATTAAAATAAACATTGCAACAATATTTGTTTGTAAAAAAGTGTTTAAATATAAAAAATAATAATTTATATATATTTTTTATTAATTAAGACTATTTTAAATTTAATTGATACTTATATAAGCTGAGCATAATAATGATATAATAATTATAGTTTATAATTTATAAACTTATTTTATTAAAATAAAAATTTAATTTTAGCAATTGCATAATGTTTTGTTAATTTATCAATAAATTTAATTTGGCTATAATTAAATGTTTATAACATTACAATTATTTTTATTAGTGTAGCAATATTGTTTTCATATAATCCAATATGCTAAAATTAAATTCATACTGTATTATTAATATATTTAGCAGTATAATATATCAATATATTACAAAATGTTTGATTAATTTGAACGATAAATTTAATACAATTCTGTTATTTAATATAATATTTATTTAATTTCGTATTTAATAAAATTGATTTAATTTAATACAAATTATAAACAAATTAAATATTTAATAAATGCTAAATTATTTCTAAAAAATATAATTATATTTAAATAATTAATTATCTCAATTAAGTGTTAAAAGCAAGCATCTTTGCCTGGTGCAATCTCATTACAACCGAGCGGTTGAGGACAATCACTGTTTTTAACGGCTTGATGGTTAGCCTTTAAACACGAATAAAGTGAATCGGGAATACAATCAGTTCCAGACAACCAACTGCCGAATTTTGCTAAATTACGGTCGCCACAAAATGTGCCTGTCATTGTTCCGCAAATACAGGGGTCATCGATGCCTTTGTCTATTGTCCCGGCTCTAATTTGTTCAACATTACTGCCTGTTTTAATTTTATCAAAAACATTTATTCTAGTACAAGTTAAATTAGTTTGTTATTATTTTACTTACAAATTAATGCAGCCAATACGCAGCTAAAAATTGCCAATTTCATTTTAAAATTTGTATTTTAAATAAGTTAAATTTATAAGCAAATTTATTTATATAAAAAATAATCATTATAAATTAAGTTTTTATACTTATATTTTATCTTTAAAATTTTAATTATTTGTATTATAACTATATTAAACTAAATTAAATTGATTACAACCTGCTCTTTAGCCAAATTTCTGATTTAAAATATAAATTTAATCCTGGTATTGCATTTTTATCTAAAATTTAAATTGAAATAATATAAGTGTTTTGTTTTTGTTCATTTAATGCAAAATCAGCAATTTATTTTTTATCATATAAATAATTGATTATTTTATTTATATTAATCAAGGTTATATTACACTCAAGTAGTTTTATCAAACGTATTAACATTAAATTGTTTTTTTAATAAAAGATAGATAAAATATTTATTATTGCAAAATAAGCTTAATACATTCTATATTTAGTCATTAAAAAAAAGAAATTCAATTTTTTAACAATTATTTTAAAACATATTTGTTAATTAATTTACAAACATATTTTAATCTAATTATTTACAGCACGTTAAATTTAGGTAATTTCAGTTTTATATTATAATTAATTTAATAATTAAACAAAAATATTTTGATTAAAGAAAAAACGTTATAATAATAAATAAATATAAATAATATTATTAAAAAATTAGTTGTGGTTAATATTATTTGTATTGTAGCATTATTAAATTGTTTCATTTATATAATTTTTATCTTGCTTAAATTGCTTAAATTATTAATTGTTTAAATAAAAATGGGTTTGACATATTATTCAAACTAAAAACTGGACACATTTAAACTTAATATTAATGCAAATGCCAAAAATTATACTATATACTATAAAAATAGTAGCAAGGTAATTAAAGCATTAATAGCAATTATAACCACAAATAATTGTATTATTAACTATCAGTTTAAATATTTAATAAAATAAGCAGACTGCAATAAAATTAATTATGTTATTATGTCAAATTTTCATTGCACAATGTGTTAGATATATATTTAACAGGTTTGAAAATGTGCTAATAATTTATTAAAATTAAAATGGTATTATGCTTAAATACTTATTATCTGACCACAAAATTATGTAATTTGTGATTATACGCATTATTACAGTTAATTGTGCCAGAACAGGACAGGTACAATTAAAATAATAAAACACTTAAATTGATTTGATATTAATTGATTACAATCATAATCTTTAAACCTGATAAATGTTTAAAGGGAGTATTCGGCGAGAAATAGGGTGCACAAAATTTTAGAATCCTCTAGTGTCAAAAGAATATTCAATTTAAAAAATTTTATTTAAATCTTTTGGGGTTAAAATGAAACAAAATTTTAACATCAGGTTATGTAAAGACTAAAAAACTAAATTAAATGATATTAATTTTATCTTCGAGAAATGATGGGAACAAAATTAGTGTTAATTAGCACTAAATACATAGCATTTGCATCACTTTTTTACATAAAAGTGGTGCATTTAAATAGATTGTTACGCTTGGCCGAATACTTCCTTTGCAATAAGAATTTTAAATAAAAGTTGTACCAGGTGTAAGAAATTTGTTTATATAATACAGTAGTGCAAAAAGTTTATTTAAAAAATTGATTACTATTTGTTAATTTTTAAACTTTAACAATGAATATCGCTATATGTTTCAGAATTTAAAATACTTGTCACTTATTTTTACTATTTAGTTAATATGCATAAAAGGAATATTCGCAAGGTTCTATAAATCTAAAAACAATGAAGATACACTGTTTTTGTTTGCTTAATAAACTGTTTTGTGTTAATAAACACTTTTTAAACTCTAAAACATATCGCAACTAACTGGTAAGATTCTATTTAAACTTTACTAAATTAATGAATATATAAACATTCTATTGCTATTTATAAGACATAAATGTTTTAAATAAAATAATAATTTCAAACACGTAATCAGAAGCAACTTTTAAGATTACAAAGAACGTTTGCATGTACTGACTCGCGAATCAGTTTTTACCAGATTTAACAATCTTTATTGTTTAAAATAAACTTAAAATTACTTCATTATGTTTTGAATTTATACAATTTAATCTCAATTTATTATTTAATGTTTTCTTGTGCACAAATTATTTTAATGTATGTTTTAAGATTAATTAACTGCTTATTAAAAATATTTATTAATTTAACATAATAATAATTGTTTTGTCAGCATTAGTTTATTAAATATAATTTATAAAAACTAATATAAAATACAAAATAAAGCTTAATTAAAACTTATCTATATGCTTGATAAGTGTGGTTTGCAATAATAATTACAACAAACAAGCATTACTAATTTTATATTTAAGTATTTTAAAATAAAAATTTAAAATATTACAACAAAATGCTTAAAAAAATAATATAACAATGCAATTTTAACAAGACAAAAATTAAACAAAATTTTAATAGCAATTATTTGGATTGACAATCTTTGCTGATTTAAAAACAATTAAAAATTACATTATTCTACAGTTTTTAAATTTTTCTACAATTCTACACTTAACAATAAACATAATTTTAAAACAATAAAAAAAACTTTGATGAATAAACTTGTTGGTGTAAATAAAATTGTCAAACCCGATTCAACAAGTGCAACATGTACCTTTTTAAAATTAAACAATTAAAATTTTAATTTAAATATAAAGTTTAAATTAAATTTCAAATGCTTGGTAATTTATTGTTTAAAATATCAAATTAAAAAATTTACAATTTAAAAATAACATTATAAAAAATTAATAATACATTCATCTTCGCCAGGTTCTACTTTTTTACAACCTTTTGGTGGTAAACAGTTAATGTTAACAACCGCAATTTTATCAATTTTTAAACAAGAATATAGTGTATTTGGAAGACAATCGCCAGCCAGCCAACTTCCATATGTTGTCAAATTACGCTCGCCACAAAAATTACCAAATATAGTTGGACAGGTACATTGTTTAGCGTCATGCTGAATTATGTTTACCACATTAGCCAAAATTATATTAATTTGAATGTCTATTAATATAAATAAAATTATTGTAAGTAAAATTTTAATTATATTTTGTTTTACTTACATAAAAATATGTATTTTAAAAATAAAAATTTCATTTTTAATTTAGATTAAAAATATTGCTAAAAAGACAATGATAAATTTTGTTTTAATTAATATTTATTGATAAAAATAACTTGTTATATTAAATAACAATATAATGATTAAATTTATTTTATATATTATTAAATATTTGTTTGAAATACATTCCAACCCGTTTATAATAAACAAATGCTGATAAACTAAGTCGTTTGTAAAAATTTTATTTATGGCAAAAATATTTTTTTAACTAAATTTTTTGTTTTACCAGATTCTGACTGTATAAATATTATCTAGTAAATATTTTTACAATAATTAATGTGCAAAAATAAATTAATAAAACCGTACCCTATTTAATTTTAATATATCATATTACAAGTACATTGTTAATTTAATATAAAATGTGATAAAAATCATCCTCTGATAACCCTCCTAAATTGTTGACAATTAAAAAAATCCTTATCTAATTCTCCTTAGATCTACCAACCGTTTCAATACTTGATGTTAACGTTAACTTATTTTCATTTCTCGATTTTATCCCTTATTTACTTCTTTCCATTTCTTAGTTCAAAATCCATATTTGATTTTATATTTAAAGTGTGTAAACTTAAAGTGTTAATTGCTATCTATATATTAACACGCAATTATTAATATAAGAGTTATATATTAAGTGTATAAGTAATTGATTAAATAAAAATATATAAGCTCAAATTTTGCATCGTAATTACAACACTTATGTAGATTATCATTAAAATGAAGATATTATTCACAAAATTTATATTTATTTTTTTAATTTGTAAGTAAAATAATAACAATTTTTAATTATAATAATATTAATTTAATGTAATTTATATATTAATCAAATAGATATTTATATTCAATTAATAACGGCTCACGTAATCAAAAAAGAAAATGACGTAAATGATACAAAAATACATTGTACCTGTGGAGATTTATTTGGCAACTTTTGTGGTAACCGTATGTTTCCTAGATACGGCAACTGGTTAATTGGCAATTGTCTTCCCGACACATTATATTCATGCTTGAACTCTTCTAGAATTGCCTTTGTAGACGTAATGTGTCCACCGCCACTTGGCTGTAATCTAGTTAAACCAAGCGGTGATGAATGTTATGGTTAAATTTATGTTGTTAATTTTGGTTTAAAAATTAAATATAATATAAATTTATTAATTAAAATATAATAAATATTTGGCAAATATAATTTTTACACTTTATTTTAAATTACTTAATCTGTTTTAATATAATTATAATTTTGTTTATTTTTGTATTTAGTAGAATTTAGTTAATTTTATATTTAATAATTAAAAAAAATAAAAAGTCTAAAAAATGCGTAATATTTTTAATATAATAAAAATATTCAAATACAAAAAAGTCTTTAGTTAACTGAAGCAAGCATCTTTGCCTGGTTCAATTTGATCACAACCGAGCGGTTGCGGGCAAACGATGTTTTCAATTGCAGCATTGCAAGATCTTAAACATGAATAAAGTACATCCGGAATGCAATCGGTTCCAGACAACCATTCGCCGAATTTGGGTAAATTACGATTACCACAAAAATTGCCAACCATTCCTGCGCACGTACAGGGAGTACTTATTTCATTATTGTCATTGTCCACCTCATCGGCCGCAATTAATTTGATATTAATGCCTGTTTTGGTTTTATTAATACTATGTTTTTAGTTAAAGTTAAATTAATAAGTTAGATTTTACTTACATATTAATGCAACTAATATAAAACTAAACATTGTTAAATTGATTTTTGTAATTTGTATTCAGAATAACTACAATTATAATGTATAAAAAATGAACATTTTAATTTGAGTTTATATACCTATATTTTATCAATAATTTTTTTTGTAATTTTATTATAATTATGTTAGTAAAACAAACCATGATTAAAACATTAAATTAATTTGTATTTGACAATTGTAGAGAAAATTTATTATTTTAAATATATTTATAATATAGACAACTATATTAATACTTCATGAGTTCTGTCCTTCTCTGAAAATTATGCCTCATTTTTCAATCACAACTTCAATAAAACTCAATGTAAATTACACCTCAATTGTATCCCTCTCTGGATTTTATCCCTAAATTTTCGGTTCCAACCCCAGGTCTAAAACCCATAGTTGACTGTACTTATATTGTGGGTTTATCGAAAATTTAGATTGCTTAAAAAAAGTCTTAAGTGTTTTGTTTTGATTATTTTGAAGTTGGTAATAATGATTATTATAATATTTTTTCAGAATTACTTTTATTTTTTTTAGATTAATTAAATAATAGATAGAGACTTTGCTTATTTATTTGTAGTTCGTGATCCAGTATTTCAACTGATGATGCAATAATTGTTTTAGAGTTAAAATCAAACGATACTGTCATATCGTAACCTATGAATCATAGATTATGATATAAGAACATTATTTGAGTTATGCTTTAAAACAGTTATTAAAATTAGTTGAAGGGGGGGGGAAGTGGAAAAATGGGGGAGCGGGTTTTTTTACATTAGTTAATGTTATATTAAACTCAAATTTTATCAAAATATATTAATACTAGTGCAAATGCTCTATTTTCTCCCCCTTTACTCCCTCTTTCAACTATTTTAAAGTTTAACTCAAATAAGATTTTCATATCATAACATATGATTCATAGGTTATGATATGAAAGTGTCTATTGATTTTAATTTTAAAACAGTTATTTTGCAATCTGTTCGTTGACTACAAATAAATAAATAAATAAATAAGCAAAGTCAAAATATATTATAGTATTTAATTGACATTTTAAAAAAGCAAAATTATAATTATTTTGCATAAAATAAATTTTAAATAAATTTATAATTTTTAACTTTTATAGCAGTTTTTATAATTTTATATTGTAGATTTATGATATTTATTCTTAGTTTAATATTAAAAATTAATAAAACTAGGTTATTTTTGGAGAATCACGGAAAAAAATAATTTAACAAAACTTTTTTGCTAAAAATTAAGAGGAAATCAGGAGAAGAATTATTTTAAAAACGCCTAAAACTTGATATATTTTAATAAAATTTAACTTAATGCAAAAATTTAATTTTAAAAAACTAAGAGTTTAAATATTAAATAATATTTAAACCTTTTATAGTAGAATCTATGATAAATAGTTCAATCAAATTTTATTATTAATTAAATATTTAAATAATTTTATTTTATTTAAAAATTAATGTAATAAAATAAAACATGTAAACATTTAATGAAAATATTAATATTATTAGTCTAACGAGCATAAAAATGGAGAGGTCACACCAGAATATTCTTAAAATTAATAAAAATATTAATTTTAAATATAATGTAAAAACATTTATTTAGTTTTTTCCTAAATATTACTTGTTTAATTTAAATTTAATTAATAAAAATATTTTCTGTTCTTTTTATATATGTTTTCTCTTATATATATAACGTTCAAGTCTCACAATGGAAGCGTCACAAATTACGTTTATTTTATTAGTGAATATTTTATTTTCATTTACAAATTTAATTATTTTTTAATTAGTATTTTAACAAAAATTTCAAATAAAGTTATTTATTTATTAAATACAAAAATATTAATTAAGATTTATTCATTGAATTGTTCCCCATTTAGTGTGATACATTCTTTAATTCTTTCTTCGATTGA
>JAQFXP010002372.1:0-15371 GCA_034693685.1 Belba bartosi
TTTGATCTATGGGTACATCCATTTGGATATTGAGATAAACCTATTCTATAGAAGTGTTTTCCCGCAGAGTTCAGACGTAATTCAGGCGTTAATATTAAGTTTGGATCAACCATATTTTCCAATATATATTTTTAAGTTAACAATTTTTATTTGATAAATATTACATTTTACTATCTAGAACAATTGCCACTAGAATATAGCTAATACCTCTAAATATATTAAATATTTTCTACTGTTAATTTTTATTAATAAGTTAAAATTATTGAATAATATTAAAAATTAATAACTTTATTTTTAATTAATATATTTTATTAAACTTCGACAAATAATTTTTATAAACATGAATTTTACACTTTTTTAATCACAGTATTTTAACGTATTTTATTTATGTTAAAATTATAGCAAAATAAAAAAATATTTTATAAAATAAAACAAAATTTTTTGATTGTTTTATGGAATCACGGATCTACAGATCTAGCTCTCAGATCCGATCCAATCTGGTTTCAGTTTCTAATATATATTATTATTTTCAATTTTATTGCAATTTTACTTTAATATTACAATTATGTCATTTAAATTAATGTTTTAGTTTAAATATTAAGTAATTTTATTAAAAATTATTTATTTTTAGTTATATTATATATTCAAATTAATAAATTAGAATAAATTTAAATATAATTATAATAAGCTATAAATTATATTTTTATATGTTAATTAAATTACATAACGATGTTTTTACAAAAGAAAATTGTTTAAGTTTTAATTACTTAATCTAAAAATAATAAATTTTATTTATTGTAAAATATTATTGAAAATATTTTTAATTAACTTTGAGTTCATTTAATATAATGAACTCAATTTTAATTATTATTTAATTAATTGTTTTTAATAAAATGCGAATTTTATTAATACCTGATCTGTTGGGCAATGATAAGTGTAGTTGTCGTAAAATATTAATTATTTGATGATTTGCATTGGAGTATTTTACAAATTTACTTTATTATAAAATATTACTTGTAATTTACTTTAAAATGAAAAGGTTTAATTAATCAATAACAAAATATAAATTAAAAACAAAAACTTTATTTAACATAAGTGTTTTTTTTGCAGTTTTGCTTTAAAATTTCCACACTAAACAAAACCAAATACATTAGTTTTATATTTATATGTGAAAGAAGATGAAAATCTTTTAATGGTCTACCTCTAGTCTTAGGAAAAATAATTATTAAAAATAAAAACTTCTAGTATCGGAAAAAATAATTTTTTTAATGTCAACCTCTAGTCACGAAAAAAGTAATTTTTTAATTTTGACCTTTAGTTAAAAATGTTTTTTAAATTAAATTTGATTACAACTGAATTAGATTTAATTTAATTAAATTATTGTGCTTTTTTTAATTTACAGGAATGAGCACGGTCTGCTCACCAATACATGGAAATATGGGCGGTTGACAATGTACAGAGTATAGGTACTTTGATGAACACATAATAAAAATAAACCGTAAAGCTGTGTTCGCATTCACTTTGCGACCACCAATTGTAATGTTTCGGCCTATATGATGACCAAAATACATCATAAAATATTTATAGATCGGTAAAGCGGCCACTAGGCTCGACTGGTTGGACCTAGTTGTCACAACCTAAAATAATTATAGAAAAACTTTTACTTTTTGTTTTAAAACAATGTTTATTTTAAACATAAAGTTTAATTAAATGTTTTACACATATCAATTAAACAAAATGTGAGCCGAATTTAAGTAAAAATTATCAATAGCACATCTTGTACTGTATACAGTATAAGATGTATTGTCTATGGTGTAATCTTCTCATGAGGAAATTACAAGTTGATTTTTGTACTTATTTTAACCGAGCATTGACTTTGGATTATGTTTAGTTTAAATTATTTTTAAAATTTAACATAAACAATTTCCTATTTTTGTTAAATGAAAGCTAAATCTGTTGTATTTTTGTGTTTAATTATGAATTCATAAAAATAGTAATTATATTGCAACGTCAAATGGACTAGAGATGTTCAATTCAAAGGAGATTGCTAATTTGGATTGAAAATCAAACTTTCTTGTTATGTAACATTTAACTGAGATTTATTAATTTAAATATAATATACTTATTATTTGAAGTTTAATATAATATAATTAAAAATGCAATTACAATATTATAAAACAGGTTTTACATTTTAAAAAAATTAATATTGCTGAATTATTAAACAGCTGTTCCAAAAACAGTAAGCAAGTTTCTTAAAGCCGTGAACAAGTAAATGGTAATCATGGTTAGTTGCATTATGTTTTAAAGGAGGCATCCGGCGAAGCGTAACTATCTATTTAAATGCACCACTTTTTATGCAAACAAATGATGCAAGTGCTAGTTAAAGACTGTAATTAGTGCTAATCAACAAAAATTTTACAACTCTCTAATGTTAAAAGATTAGGCTATTTAGAAAAATTTTAATATATAAAAATGACTACTTTTCCATCATTTCCCGAAGATAAATTTGATATCATTTGATTCAGTTTTTCAGTCTTAACATAGCATGATTTTAAAATTTTGTTTCATTTTAAACCGAAAAGTTCTAAATAAGATTTATCAAATTGCTTATTCTTTTAACATTAGAGGGTTCTAAAATTTTTTGCACCCTATTTCTTGCCGGATAAACCCTTTAAAAAGTGCTTATTAACACAAAACAGTTTATTAAACAAACAAAACCATGTATTTGCATTGTTATAAGTTATATAGGATATTGCGAATATTCCTTTTATGCATGTTAACTAAATAGTAAAAGTAATTAACAAATAATATTCTACGATTGAGTTGTACTAGGTGTAAAAACTCTGCTATATAGTACAGTAGTTATACTTGTTAATTCATAAAATTGATTACTATTTTTAAATTGTTAAACTTTAACAATAAAAATTGCTATATGTTTCAAATGTCAAAACCATAGCTAAATTTTGTAAAAAGCAAAAATATCTCAAATAGTGCCCAAGCATCAACCAATCTATTTTTAAAAATAAATATACTTTATTTAATATGTGTAAAATAAATTATATCTTTGTTATATGCCATTAGACTCATCCCTGCGTATAGTTTAACTATTAGACTAATTCTAAGTCTAATCAATGTTATCTAAGTTTAAACTTTACGAATGACTTGTAAATCTGAGTCCCAATCATTCGAATGGGATCTCAACTCAATTGTAACCTATTTAAGCATTAAGTGAATTGTATTTTGTATTCAGTCGACATTATTCTTTCATTCGATATCGAACATTTATTTTGTATTCTAATGTCAGTACTGTATTAACTCTTGTTCTAAGCACTTAAATAAAGTATTAGTTATTGTTCTGAATACTGTTTATATGAATTGTGTCTATGTGTGCACCAGTAGAGCCGAGTAATGACTCTACACATCAAAACCATAACCAACACTTCAACTCTTCGGGAAGGATAGAAACCATTCCCTTCCCGAACTTTGATTGTTTTGTGGGGAATCGACTCAATTCGGACTACTTGGCAATACCGGTCTTTCCCGCATTACACATCTTATTATACGTGTGGAGCGAGGGTTAAATTAATTTTTCAAATTTTAAATTGTTGATTTTAAATTTTTAATTATAAATTGTAATCTTATACTCTATATATAAGGTTGCTATTTTACCCACAATTTAAAGTTTTTTCCAAAAATAAAAAATTATATATATTTTTTGTAAACTTTTTTATTCAAATTATTTAACTCAAAAGTTAAATATAATAAATAAATTAACGAAACTATTCTTGTGTTTAGGCATTATTTCACCGATCGCCGACTCAGTGATTAGAGATTGGTTGGGAATACGTGTAGACAGAGCTGTTCAGTAAGCAATCGGACGCACATTTGCCTTTCACTTGAATTTGTCCGACCAGGGCTGTAGAACTAGTAACCCCACCCTTACAGCAGCCGTTTTGGTCATTGGCTTCGAGAATACGGGTTCCGAAGAATGTATCGCCGGAACACTTCCCACCGGTAATAGTACCGCATTCAAGAACAAAGATATTTCCTAATATATAATATATATATATATATATAATAAATTTTATATATATTATATTATTTTATAAAAAGTATAAATTTTTATACCATTACTAATTGTATAAATAAGTGTATGATTAGTCAGATTTAGTGTAATTGTGGATTTGCCGCCATATCCGCCACCAATGGTTGCATTATAAGAGGAGTCGTTTGTTAAAACTATTACCCCATTACAGGTGACATTAAGATTCCGTGTACCCAGGTATGTTAATTGTTTAAGTTTCGAACTGGAACTGCAGGTTAAGGATGTGTTGAAACTGACTACGACTGCGACAGATGGTGTAAACTCTAAACATAATTAGATTTGATATTAATAACAAATAGTTTTAATTATTTATTATTTAATGTTTTCAATTGTTATTAATGGAGTAACTAAATTAATGTTTTAAATAATATATAAAATTGATTTATACCTTCATTGACGACATCCGGTGGACCTATAAACGTATATAACATAATTGGATTTAATTATTTATAAATACAATAATTTTATTTTTATATTACAATTGCAATTATTTTGAGATAATGGTGCCGGCTCCGCATCCCAACTATCCGTTTCCCAGTTTGCCGATTGGGGTTTACTTAGTTTTTGTTGACTCAAAGCTACTAAACAGGCAATCAATACAATTAATAAAAATTTCATTTTCTTTTTAATTTTAAATTAAATTTAAAAAATTTTTATTATAAACTATATCTAAAATGAATTTGTTTTATACTTTTGAAAAATAAAAAAATTAAATGTTTTTTTCAAAAAATGTGTTTTAAAATCTTTATATTTTACTTAATTATTTTCATGCTAAATCTGTAGATAATAAATAAATTTTTTTTTAATTAAACAGATTTTGCTTTTTATAAATTAACCAACTAATTATGTGGTTTTTAATTTATTATTCCAAACCAATAGAATTGCTTCTAATTTATAGTTTAACAAACTCATATAACAAAACACTTTAATTATTTTTTATGTGGTATTAGACTTTGAATAATTTATGTGAACAACATGTTAATAGAAACCAAATTAATAAAATACAAATTAATTCGATGTTTGAAACATTTAGACTCGTCTTTCGAATTGTACTGATAATGTGTTAATCGATTTTAATTTATAGATTAAATACAGAGATTGAGATTAATTTCCTTATTTTAAAATTTCGTATTTATTCCTTTTCCCCTATAATTTGGCCGATAGCTGAAAACAATTTTTTGTGTTTTGTGTTTAAACTTGGAAAATATTTCCTAAAGTTTTGCTAAATTTGTTTTAAATTTATTTAAATTAGGAAAAGTTTTATTAAAACTATATTGGTTTTTTTGGCTAAAATTTTGACTCACTTTGACTTTCTGATTAAATAAAATATTTAAATATTTGTTTAAAAATAATTTAATCAACACTTCATAAGAGAGAATGCATACGAGAGTTTGAGATATGCTTTGAATAAATATGAAACGTATAAAATATTTTGTGACAAACTCGACATCAATCTGCGAGTACACACTAGAGACAAGAATCGGGTCACTTTTTGCCAACTCGACTCGACCCGACATTCCTAAGATGTTAACCCGAACCAATCCGACCCGACAGACAAAAATTTCTAACCCGACACGACTCAAAATTCAACCCGAATTAAATAATAAAACAATCATAAATTATATAATTTTAATTTTATTTACTGTTTTTGATTGATATAAAATTATTTAATATTTATAAATAAATATTTGCACTCTAATTTAAAAACTTGCAAATAACAAACCAGTCATTAGTAATATTGGTAAATTTTTATGTGTTTTGAAAAAGTTTTAATTACGATACAGTTTAGTGCCAATATCATTATAATAAGACATACTGTACATTATTCGTTGTATTTAAATATTACAATGTCAAATATTAAAATTAATTAGAATAAATGTAAAAATTAACAAATTATAATCCAATATATTATATTGAACATTATTATATTCGACTTTGTTATATTCGACATTATCATAAATGAAATAACCAAAATTATATTTTACTTTTTCATTAATTTTTATTGATTGTCGAGAATTTTGAAAAAATCTACAAATTGTCTATTTCTTTACAGTACTGTTATCCATAATCAGAAAGGGTCTCAAATTTTGATATTAAATAAAATTTTATAACAGGATAGCTTTTATATTTTTAATAATTAATTAAAATTTCGTTTTGCTATTCAACTTGATAAAAGTGAAAATATTTTATTTTTAAACTTGAATTTATATAAATTATTTTTATTCAGAACAAAATTTAAAATACTGAATAAATTAAATGACTAAGTTTTAAATAAATAAATAAATATTTACTTTAATATTTATATAATTCAAGTTTAATATTAATTATAAAAATTTGAGATAAAAACTTTTGTAATTTAAACTTAAATATTTTGAATATGATTAAAATTATTATTTTATCAAAAATAAAAGTTTAAAAATTAAATGTACAAGCAAATCTATTTAAAATTTTGTTTAAATATCAATATTTGAGACCCTTTCTGATTATGGATAGGGGCATAGTTATAGGGGCATACAAGTGTATGCGCGTGAGTATGATAATAGTATTTTGAGTTAATATTTTCTAAACCTGATTAAATTTTTTATTCATTGAATAGTCTCCAATTTGAAATTTTTAACATTTAAAAAATAAATTAAGTTAAGTTGAAATTAATATTATGTTCAAGCCAGTTTTGAAATAAAAAAAAAGAAAACGAGTATTTGCAAAAGTAACAATAATGAGTTCTATCAAAAAACAATTTAATGTTTGAATAAAAAATGTTATTTTATAATTGTAATTTAAAATATTATTTAATTTATTAAAATAAATTTAACCATGACAATTAACTAAAAAAGACAAATGTAATTAAAATACATTTTTAAAAATAATATTTTTAAAAATACATAAATATAATTCTTAAAAAACACTAATTTTTTAAATTAAAGTAAATAATTGTTTTTTATTGTAAATTATAATTTTAAAAAGTAAAATATATTATAATTACTTCAAATCGTTGAATGGCTCTAAAAATGATCGGTAGCTTAGTTTGCATACAAACCAACGAATAAGACGACAACAACTTATAGGTCTTCTTAGACTCAAAGTTGACCGAAGCTGACGACGAGAGCAGGATTTGGAGCGGAAGAGTAAATATAGTCGATCCACAAAGTAAAATTACTCTCAAATATAAATTAATATTATTGCCAAAAATAAGCAAAAATATAGCAATTGCTATAATAGTTGAACAATTCAACCAAATTATTCCTAAAAACATTGACCAATAGATCGAATCGTATTCAATAATCTCCGCATAAAATGAATTAAAAGATTTTATAATTGGTCAATTAATATTTTCTACATTAATATAATCGACATTAATATTTTCGACATTAATATATTTGACATTAATATATTCGACATAAATATATTCGACTTTAATATATTCGACATTAATATATTTGACATTAATATATTCGACATTAATATATTCGACACTAATATATTCGACTTTAATATATTCGATTTTAATATATTCGACATTAATATATTCGACATTAATATATTCGACATTAATATATTCGACTTTAATATATTCGACTTTAATATCTTCGACATTAATATATTCGACATTAATATATTCGACATTAATATATTCGATATTAATATATTCGACTTTAATATATTTGACATTAATATATTCGACATTAATATATTCGACTTTAATATCTTCGACATTAATATATTCGACTTTAATATATTCGACTTTAATATCTTCGACATTAATATATTCGATATTAATATATTCGACTTTAATATATTTGACATTAATATATTCGACATTACTATATTCTTCATTGAATTATCTACAAAAGTTTAGGGCTTCCTTTTAGGATGATACCATGACTACAAAAATCCTTTTTTTCACAGCGATAATTATTAACATGTTAAAATAATGTTAAATTTTAATATTATATAATATTTAAAAAATTATAAATAAAAATGTATAAAATATTTATTTCTTTAAATATATTAGAATTTATATTTTAATAAATTACAATATGAGTTGGTTTATTTTAATATTTTTCAATTTGCCTCTGGATAATTCTTAGTAAAACAAGAGCTGATATAGCTAGAAACTTTAAAAATATATGTTAAATAATTTTTAATAAAAATATATTTTAAATATAATGTTTCTATAATAAATTAAAAATAATATTTATATATATATATAAATATTTTATACCTCATATCCTTTAAAATAGTCAACAATAAACCACTTAAAACATAAAAAACCAATTTTGTTACTATTTCTCTGCCCGAGTCGTTCATAAATGAATAGAAACTAGTACTGTATATTTAAAAAAACATTATTAAAATTTAAAAAATATTTACAGTATTTATTTAAAAATTATAATATTTAAAAAATAAGTTAAGTTAAGTTGAAATTAATATTATGTTCAAGTAAGTTTTAAAATAAAATTATTAAAACCGAGTATTTGCAAAAGTAACAATGATTAGTTCTATTAAAAAAAACAATTTACAGTTGGAATTAAAAATGTTATTTTGTAAATGTAATTTAAAAAATTATTTAATTTATTAAAATAAATATAACCATGCCACTTAGTTAAAAAAAAATAATTTTAATTAAAATACATATTTTAAAATATTATCTATGAAAAAATAAATATATAATTTATTAAAAACACTAATTTTTTATATTTAAGTGAAAAATTATTTATTATTTTAAATTTTAATTTAAAAAAATAAAATATATTTAATAATAAATCAAGACTTTGCTTATTTATTTATTTGTTTGTAGTGAACAAACCGATTACGAAATAACTGTTTTAAAGTTAAAACCAATAGACGCTCTCATTTCATAACCTATGACTCATAGGTTATGAGTCAGATGTTATGATATGAAATTATTATTTGATTTAAACTTTAAAATAGTTGAAAGGGGGAGAAAACAGGGCATTTGCACTTATTTATAATTACTTTAAATGCTTGAATGGCTCTAAAAATGATCGGTAGCTTAGTTTGCATACAAACCAACGAATAAGACGACAACAACTTATAGGTCTTCTTAGACTCAAAATTAACCGAAACTGACGACCAGATTAGAATTAGAAGCGGGAATGATGTCATAATAACTCCACAAAATATAATTACTCTTAGATATAAATTAATATTATTAATAAAAATAAGCAAAAATATAACAATTGCTATAATTGATGAACAGGTCAACCAAATTATTCCTAAAAACTTTGACCAATAGATCGAATCGTATTCAATAATCTCCGCATAAATTGAATTAAAAGATTTTATAATTGATTTTAGATTAAGAATATTAAGCTTTTTTCTGAAATTACAATTAAATGCAAATAATTATTAACTAATTTTAGTTTTAATTTCAAATAATATGCAATTATATAGAAATATATTATTTGTACAAAGAGAAAGTTCCAACAATTAAATGCCATAAATATATATATAAAACAATGCGGTAAACCAATAATTAACATAAATAACCAGGAGGAATTATAATAAAATAAAATAAATGAAAATATAAAGTTTAAAATTATAATTAATATTTGACATAAATAACATAATTTAAATGCAATTCGAGTTCTGTTGAGTATATCTCTAATAACTGACTCGTCGTCTAAACCGCACTCTTTGGGAGTAATGACTGCAGACATCATATCGAAAACTCGCATATAATTAGGTCTTATATCCCAAACATATTTATAGTAATGTATTGTTTGAAATAAAATTAGATTTATATTATATAAAATAAATAATATATTGATATGAAAGCCAAAGCCAACAAAATATCCAAAATCTCCGAAATATAACAAATTTTTAACCAATTCTTGTGGCGATAAGTATTGATACAATAATATAGAGACAAAACATCGAATCAAATAAACCAATGATTGAGTGAAGACGAGAATCGGATGAAATAGTTTTGATCTATGGGTACATCCATTTGGATATTGAGATAAACCTATTTTATAGAAGTGTTTTCCCGCAGAGTTCAGACGTAATTCAGGCGTTAATACTAAGTTTGGATCAACCATATTTTTCAAAATATATTTTCAAATTAAAAATTTTTATTTAATAAATATTTTATTTTATTATCTAAAATATAACAGTTGTCATTACAGTAGTTTTATACTATAATATTATATATATTAGAGACTGAAATAGTATCTAATTTTTTAAATCCGATACGACGTTACTCAGCTGTAGATCTGATCCGAAACCATATTTTAAATTTATATATTTTATAGAAATCAACAAATTTATTCTTAATTAATTAATTACATTTTTATTAATTTATTTTTTATTTTATCTTTTCTTTGTTTTTTTTTAAATTAAAAATTTATAAAATTAACAAGATAATATTTTTCTTTAAAATATTTCAATAAAAAATGATATATTAATTATATTGACATATTAAAAAATATTTAAAAATATTAAAAAATAATAAATATTTATTCTTTTTCTTTGTTAAATTTGTATAAAAGTTTGTTTATTTTAAAATTAAATATAATGTCAATAAAAATAATAAAAATTTTAAATTGGATTTTTATTTAATATAAATTTTAAATAAATTTACAAGCTAAACATTTTATAATTTTGTTTAATATTAGAATCTAACTCGTTTACATTTTTTGTATTTTAATGTATTTTATTTTTGTTAAAATAATAGCAAAATAAAAAAATATGTTTTAAAATAAAAAAATATTAGCGATTATAAATGCAATAAAAACTATACTCATAAACTGTACTCAAAGTATTGAATTTTGCATGTTGCCTTGTATAATTCCAGATCTCAGATCCGATTTAATCCGGTCCGGTTTTAGCCTCTAATATATATTATTTTATTGTTATTGTTTAATGCAATTTTACTTTACTATTAAAATTAAATGTTGTTTAAATTAATGCTTTAGTTATATTATATATTCAATTAAATTATAAATTAGAAATAAGCTATAATTTATATTTTTATATGTTAATTAAATTACCTAATAAAGTTTTTACAAAAGAAAATTGTATAAGTTTTAATTAATTAATTTAAAAACCATTTAAAAAATGTAACTTAAATAATAATAATTTTATGTATATTAAAATATTATTAAAAATATATTTAATTAAATTTGAGTTCATTTAAAATAATTAGTTGTTTTTAATAAATTACTAATTTTATAAATACCTGAACTGTTGGGCAAAAAAAATTACCGATAGATGAAGGTGTTATAAAATATTAATTATTTGATGATTTGCATTGAAGTATTTTATAAGTTTACTTTATTATACAATATTATTTGTAATTAATTTTATAATGAAAAGGTTGATTTAATTAATAACAAAATATAAGATTAAAATAAAAACTGTATTTAAATTTAGTATTTTTTGCAGATTTGCTCTAACTCAGTCTTTAATACAAGTTTTTAATTAATAATTTTTTAAAACAAATTTTTAAACAACTATTTTAATTTTATTAACATGTAAAACCTGTTTTATAATATGTTTTATATTATTATAATTACATTATTCATTATATTAAACTTTAAATAATAATTATATTATATTTAAATTAATAACTCGAATTTAAATATAACATAATAAGAAAGTTTTATTTTAAATTCAAATTAGCAATATTGTTTAAATTTAATACTCGTTAAAAAATAAATTATATAAAAACTTAATAATTATATGCATAATTCTGTAAATTTTAAACTTAAAACATGTATATAATTTATTTTGATATGTTTATTTTTTGCTTTTAAACATATGTATTGTAAATTAAATTTTTTGATTTTAGACATAAAAGAGAAAGGTCAAAATTTATATAATATATTTATTTTTAAAAATTATTTTAATAATAAAAACCATATGGTATAAAAGTAAAATATGTAAAACTTATTTTTTTAACGTTATAATTTAAATAGTTACTTCCGGACCGTAATTACCGTCAATTAAACCTTTTTTATAATCGGTAAAATATTTACCGGCCGGCATCACTAAAAACTAAAATTTAAACTAAATTTATAAAAACATTTAAATCAAAATAAATATTATCTGTAATATAAATTATATGTATAAATAAATATTATATGTCATATAAATAAATTATTTAAAAAATAATTATTATATTTTATTATTAATTATAAAAATATTTATTTTGCTCAAAACTGACGTAAATTATATTGTATGCTGATTTTATTATGTAATATTTTAAATATTTTAGTGTAAGAATAATATTAATATATTTTAAAATAAATTATAAAATTTTTGATTAAATTATTTTTTATACAGTACTTGAAAGCTCAAAAATTTAATATTAATAATTTTAAAGAAGAACAAGCATTTTCAAAACTTTTGTCAAATTAAGCTATATTGTTTATAATTATCATCTATGAGTCATTCTACACAAAGTAATTTTTCAAAATATTTTTATTCGAAATAATTTTTGAGAAATGAATTTTGGAAACTCGACTTTAATAGAAATAGGTTGAAAAACATAAATATTTATAAATTAATTTTATAAACTAATATTTGTTAGAAACCAATTGCGCTAAACAAAACTATTGTATTAATGCAACATTTAATAATTATAACAATTTAAAAAATTAATATTTAAATTATAAAATTTAAAAAAATTTAAAAAAAATTTAATTTTTTATTATTATCAATAATATTAGTATTAAAACTACAGTTTTGTGCATATGGCAATCTCTGACTGAGTTAAAATTTCCAATTGTGCTTGGAGAATGCTCCATAAGACTATAAAGCAAAATTAAAAACCATTGACTAAAATGTGTAACCGGATTAATGAATCTGAGAAACTTACCAATTATCTAATTTGTTGAATTGTTAGTTACATAAATATTTTTAAAATTAATACATTAAATAATTGTACTATTAATTTGGGTAAAATAGTCAAAAATAATAATTAATTTTATTTTTTGTAGTATATCAACAATTTATTTTAAATTTTAATTTAACAAGATAAATATAACAAAATTAACAAAATATATGAACAATATGTTTTATAGAATAGATTTAATTAGTAAAGGTTGAAATTTAATAATTATTTTTAAATTAATCGAAATAAAACAATTGAAAAAAACAAAATATTTATTTTAAATTTAAAATTATTTTATCAAATTTACAAGATTTTAAATAAATTTGTAAAATTTAAAAAAGTTAATTTATATTAATTTTTTATTACAAACAAGTATTTATGCTACAAGACAAGTATTTTAAAAATTTTTTTATTGTGTTTAATTTTTAGATTTATATAAAATATTATATTATATTATTATATTAAACTATTATAGTAGACTATTTTATTATATAGTAGACTAATTTATTATATTAGACTATTAGATTATTTATATTAAACTATTATATAATATTGTATTAGTAATTAGATATATATTAAACATTTTTAACATTTACAAATAATTAATTTATAAATAAAACACAATAAAAAATGATAAAACGTTTGAATTTTTGAGACAAAATTTTATCCAACTCTGCTATATATTTATATAATTGTTTTCACTAATGCGATGATAAAGTTGAAATTAACGGCATCTTTCTATTGTTTTATATTATATTAAACTAAAATGTTATTATTATAATTATTAATTATATTTAATATATTAATTTAATTGCTTTAGTTTATATAAAAATTTATTAACTCCATTTGAATAATTCGTATGAGTACAAGACTAGATATAGCTAAAAACTTAAGATAAAAGAAATATTTAAAATTAATAAACAATATAGAGTGACGTCACTCAATACTGCTTTAATACCTCATATTCCTTAAAGTAGTCGACAATAAACCACTTAAAACACGAAAATCCAATTTTGTTACCATTTCTCTGTCCGAGTCGTTCATAAAGTGATAAAAACTATAATTATATAAAATTTATATATTTTAAATATTTAAAAAATATAAATATTGACAAACATTTTATAAATTATAATTAAACATTTATTATATTAATTTTGCCGCAAATAATAAAATTTAACAAAAATACACCAATTCATTTAATTTTTAAAAATATGCAATGAGATTGCATTTAGTGATAAGAGGTTTAAAACATTAGATTAATGTTTTTAAAAAACATTTAAATTAACTAAACATTATTAATTTTAAACCAACAATAAAATTAACAAATTTCATAACACTGACATCAAAATAATTATGATTAGAAATAATAAAATTAGCTATTGGTTGGTTACATATGTTTTAAAAACAATAATTCAGTTATAACCGTAAACACTAAAAACTGAGCTATGGTTGGTAAAAGTTTTTTTTAAATTTGCATTACAAACATTACATTCAACAAGAAAATATTGATTTAATTGCTTTAACTTAATGTTAATATAATTTGTTTATGAATTTAAATATTTTAAAATCAATAATTAATACAATTTAATAAAATGTAACCGTTATTTTTGTTAATAGAAATTAAATTTAAATTTAAATTTAATAAAATTACTTTAAATGCTTGAATGGCTTTAAAAATGATCGGTAGCTTAGTTTGCATACAAACCAACGAATAAGACGACAACAACTTATAGGTCTTCTTAGACTCAAAGTTGGCCGAAGCTGACGATGAGATTAGGATTAGAAGCGAAAGAGAAAACAAAGTCGATCCACAAAATATGATGAAACGTAGAAATAAATTAATATTTTTGCTAAAAATAAGCAAAAATATTGCAATTGCTATAATCGTTGAACAGGTCATCCAAATTATTCCTAAAAACTTTGACCAATAGATCGAATCGTATTCAATAATCTCTGCATAAATAGAATTAAAAGATTTTATAATTACTTTTAATTTAAGAATATTTAGTCGTTCTCTTGAAATTATAATTAATTTTAAATAATTATTAATTAATTTTATCTTTAGTTTTAAATAATATGCAATTATATAGAAATAAATTATTTGAACCAAAAAAGAATTAAAAATATTCAATGAATTAAATGCAAATATAAAACAATGCGGTAAACCAATAAATATCATATTAAGCAATGAGATCTTTAAATAAAATGAAATAAATGCGAGTAAATAAGTAATTATTATGACTAATATATTGCAATATTTGCATAATTTAAATGCAATTCGAGTTCTGTTGAGTATATCTCTAATAACTGACTCGTCGTCTAAACCGCACTTTTTGGGAGTAATGACTGCAGACATCATATCGAAGACTCGCATATAATTAGGTCTTATATCCCAAACATAGTTATAGT